>JAKSZT010054068.1:724592-835696 GCA_026826555.1 Tolypeutes matacus | reverse complement strand
ATATATGGTGTCATCAATTGTAACAAATGTTGCACAACAATGCAAGGTGTTGGTTCTTAGGGTGTTGTATTAAGAATCCTGAATTTTAAGTATAATTGTTTTGTAAACCCAAAGCTTCTCTAATAAAAAAAAAAACAATAATGCAAAAAAAAAAAAAGAAACATAAAAAAGGAAATATTACCAACCTACTTGACTAAAAATTATTGCATATAAAAAAATTTAAATTTATTATGAATTCACAGGATCACAAATTTTCTCTAATAAAATTTTTAAGAAACATGAACCAAGAATTTCACTAAATATATATATATTTAAACTTATTTAAAGAGCATATGTTTGCAGAAACTGAGGAAAAGCAAATGTTTTTTTTTAATCATACTGAAAAAAAATAGTAATTACTGAAGCCTGTTGATGAATCACAGAATGGTAGGGTTTTAAATAGCTAGCAGCTAGACAAAAACAGGTACAACTGCATGCAGATACTTACCCTGATACATTTTAAAAAACTAAAGGTTAAAACGTTGGAAGATGAGATTTTTCATTTTTCTCATGTACGAAGAAAATATTAATCTCCCAAGTTTAAAAGCACAAGGAATGACCAAAGTTTATAGTGATGAGTAGAAAACAAAAGCTCCATAATAGAAATAGAAAAAGACAAAAATTTATACATATATATATATATGCGTAAGAGATGCATATATAAAAATAAGTTTAGTCTAACAGTACACAAGCAAAACTCTCAAAATTGATTAGGATATGTCTATTTTCATTAATACTTAAAATATTTTCCAAATATTCTTCAATGTTCATATATACTTTTTTCTATAATTTTATTCCATCACTATATTTTACTTTACTCTAAGACCAAATATTGAAGTTCTAATTTTCATTTATGAGCTCTTTCTTTATGAATAAGATTAGTCAAAAAATTTGTAAAACACCTATGAACATTTCCAGTTGAGGAAACTAGATTTAACTTTTAGAAATTTACTAAGGTATACACAGCTAAGAATCTGGCACATCAGGAACCTAAACACTGGATTTCCTAGACCAAAAACACACTCTTTTGCCAAGTTATAGTTCTTCTATACAGAATAAATGTGATGATTTCTGAAAGATCTCTCCATAATAAAATTCTCTGAACTTGGAATATACATGTGGATTTCTATGATACAATTTCATTTAAAAAAATAACTTAAAAAAAAAAAACATATTTACTTGCCCTTCAAATCACACATATTTAGATCACAGTAATAACACATATTTCAGGGCTTCCAATTACTTTGTAGATTTCTAAAAACATATTCTTGGAAATGTCCCAGATCATGCCTGGCCTAATGGATGAAGGCTCAACATAAATGCAAAGTAGTTAAAGAATGCTACTCTCCTTAGGGAGAGGAAGTAAATACCCAAATAATAAAGAAAGAAAATCTGCACTTAAATGTTCAACATTACTGTCATTTCAAGTGTTTGGAGCCCTCTCTCTTAGCATGACTCTATTGAAAGCATTTTTGATATCTTTGTTCTGAAGACTATAAATAAGTGGCTTCAGCATGGGGATCACCATAGTGTAAAACACAGAGGCCACTTGATCTTTTCCCAAGGAGTAGGAATTCTTTGGTTTTAAATAGGTAGAAATTGTGGTGCCATAAAAATTGGTGACTCTCAGGAGGTGGAAGGCACAAGTAGAGAAGGCTTTGCACTTTCCTGAGGTGGAATTAATTTTCAGGATAGCAGACAGAATGGACCCATAAGACACAGAGATTGTAAGAGACTCAATTACATTTAAACTAGTGAGAATGAATATCATGATTTCAGTGTCACGAGTGTCAGTGCCGGAAAAGGGCTAAAATTGGGGTTAAGTCACAGAAAAAGTGATAGTTTAGTTTGGATTTGCAGAAATGCAAACTGTTTATGCAAAGAAGGTTTACTAATGATCCAGTAAAACCAATCATGTAAGACCCAGTGATGAGGAAACAGCACAATCTCATGCACATAATAACTGGATAGTGAAGATGATTGCAGGTAGCTACATGGCAGTCATTGGCCATTGAAGAAAGAAGGAAAAATTCAGTGGCAGTCAAGAAGAAGTAAAAAGACATCTTGGTGAAGGAACATATGCATGAGAAATACTTGTTAGGAGTCAATAAATTCTCTAAGACTTTAGATGTGATGACATTTGAGCGACTGAGGTCAAAGAATGACAGGTACCTGAGGAAAAAGTACATGGGGGTGTGAAGCTAGAGATCCAGGTGAATTATCAGTGCTATTTCTGCATTGCCCAGCAGAGTAATCAGATATATCAGGAGAAATAATATAAAGAGGACCTGGCAGATTTCTTCAGATCTCTCAATCCCATAAGACTGAAGTCAGGTGCATTTGTGTTATTCTTACTTTCCATGGCATTCAATTGTTGCAAACTATTGATAAATTAAAGTTAATACCTAGCAGGAATGATTTCCAAACCATTTTTGTATATAAGAATGACCTGCTCTTCTTTAAAATATCAGTGTAGTAGTTCTAGAAATTCCTAATAAAATGTAGATTGCAAAATATGAAATAAAATATCTTAGTTTGACAACTACAAATTGGGTAAAAATCAATATTTGGATATTATATAATAAAAACTCATATATATGGCACAATTTGAATTAAAATTACATTGCTATAAATAGTTCCTTTCATTAAGACATTTATCCAGATAAATATATTATTCCATAGGTATGACTATTGTACACTATTTCTTTTGGATGAGAAAAAGGCACAGAAAGATAAATGACTTATCAAGAGTCATGACCATTAAGTATTTTTGATTCTGTGCTTTTACCAAGATTGATTGACTCCAGAAACCATGCTCAAACACTCTATTCTTACTTATATTTATTTCAGACAAAAAATGCTAGTTATGAAATAAACAATGATAGAGTTTTAAGGCAACTTTTATAGTTCTTTTTATCCAGTATTATTTAATACAAATCAGAAATTAAAACCTTAAATGTATCAAAATTACACAATACACATTACTATTAATATATTTTTAATATATTTTTAATATTTAATGTTTTATTTAATCCAATTTCTTCTAAAATAATTATTTTCAATATATGTACATTACTTGAGGGCTCCAATTCTATGAATTCTATATTTCCTTTTCTATGAATCATGGCATTACTTAGTTAAGAACTATATGGTATTTATATGTATATGCATTCTCTTCTAACAATATTCTTATAGAAAAAAAGGAATTCAAAGAAGGAAATGATTGTAATTCATAACTGACGTGATTCTTTAAATGTATTTTCTGTGAAATATTTTCATTTGTGCGTATAGTTAAATGTATGCTTATGTGTTTATATAATTTTATCAAACTGAGTTTTCAGTAATATCATGATTTTATTATCAAATATTTATAATACACCATTGTAGAGGACGCCTGAGAGTTCTCTGTGTTCTTTTGCCCAGCACAAAGAATTGAAATCCACACCAAGATAGATTGAACAAGAGAAAGAGCTTTATTGGCTGTTGGAGGCTAGGAGAGTAATCTCGAACATGCCTCTCTAAACAATGGGAGCAGCAGAATAATATAGGCTTGTGTCAAGTGAGGGAGGAGCTTGTGTGAGGGAAAAAAATGTCAGGTGAAGGGTTTTCAGGTAGGTTCTTAACTGTGCAAACTCTATGAGTCCTCATATTATAACATACTTGGTCATATAGCATGTGTTCAAACAATGACATCTAAATCTCACCCAGAGCTAGAGAATTTATTATTACAAAAAGCTGAAGTTAAGCTAAATTCAATCTACTATTAAAGTGAGACTATGCCAAGAATGAGAAAGTCCCATTCTATGGTTCACTAGATTCTGCGGCCAGCTACTGACCACAGCTAAAAGCTGTCCTCTACCTGGAGTGGCTGTTTCCTAAGTGGGGCAATATGAAATGGGGGAATTGAGACAGGTGGGAATAGGGTCTCTCACTACTTCTTATGCAAGAATTTTCTGCGAGAGACTTTGAAAAAGCCTTTTCTACTGAGGCCCTTCTGTTTACCTCCACTCCCCCTTTTCAGGATCATTTCACCAATCTTAGGAAATGGGATGAAGAGGACTATGGCTTCTTCCTGCTGAGAGGGGTCATCATTTGAGGCACTGATGAAATTCCTGATCTATCTGTTAGAGGTTTTGTTGATTGGTTTTTAAGTTGGAACTTTGCAGAGGTTGGTAGGCAACAAAGATTCCACTGACCTGTAAGCCTTTGGAAACAGGGAAGATGATCATTTTTAGGATTATTGGGGCAAAGACAAGGATAAGGATGAGAGTAATACTGGGCCAATTAGATCAGAAACCAGCATTCTATGGGAGAACACTATTAATCTGGCCCCACAAGTCTGTAGTGGTGGTCTGATTTTTGTTTTTAGTTAAGAGATATGTTTTAGAATCTTATCCATACTTCTTTCTACTTGGTGGGTGGTAGTAATGTAAAAACAGCAGGATGTTTTGGCTAGGGCAAAGACTCCACCTTGTTCAGCCAGCAGGTAGTCTAGGGCTATGCAATGGTATAGGACTGTCTTGACCAAGGAGTCTAAGGACTGTTGGAGGAGTTTAAAGTCTTGGTGAGTCTCTTGTTCTAGGTCACTCATAGTGCTTATGTTCCTGGCCACTGTAGCATTGTTAATGACACCTTTAGGCAGACCATTAAAGAGGTGAATAAAAGAGTAATTACTACAACTATTAACCTGATTCCATTTTATCATAAATATATTTATTTATTTATTTTTAAAAGATACTTAGATTACATTTAGCTGACCCAGCGAGCACAAGCAGCAAGGGGGGGATAAATGAATAAATAAACAAAATCTTAAAAAAAAAATATGAGGGAATCCCATATATGCCACTCCCCAGACCTCCTAATTTTCCCCACATTTACAACTTCTTTCAGTAGTGTGGTACATTCATTGAAATTGATGAACACATTTTGGAGCATTGCCACTAAGCATGAAATATAATTTACATTGTAGTTTACACTGTCTCCTACTCAATTATGTAGGTTATGACAAGATATATAATGGTCTGTATCTTTCATTGCAATGTCACTCAGGTAAATTCCAAGTCCTGAAAATGCCCCCATATTGCACCTCTTTTTCCCTCTCCCTGACTACAGTACCTCCAGTGGCTATTGTCTCCACATCAATGATATAATTTCTTCTATTGCTAGAATCACAATAAGTCTAGAGTAGAATACCAGTAAGTCTACTCTAGTCTGTATTTTATTCCACAATCCTGAGGATTCTGGGATAGTGATGCCCACTCAACTCTAATTGAGATGGTTCTTTGATCCCATATGGCTGATGGATGGGACTCTCTTGCTTGCAGTTGTAGACTCTCTCTTTTCCTTGGTGTGGTGGTTGTCCATCCTCACTTCCTAGTCAGTTGTCCTGATGAGTCTAATGAACTGGAGAGTAGGTGAAGCAACTCCACTCAGGTTCAGGGCCCAGCTGGCACATGGACAGCCCAAAGATTAAAGTCTTTTGGATGTATACTTATCAACTCCAGTGCCAACTATAGGTTCAAATAAATGGGACAGAAGAGGCATGTGTAGAGAAGTCACATCTGAGTCAAACTCTGTCACACTCAGGAGCACATACTCCAAAGTAGGGCCCACCAACAAGGCATCAAACTCTGGAGCTATCTGCCATGACGATAGGAACTGGGTGTCTCCAGAGCCCTCAGGCTCCCCATTATTTGGTGTAATACCTTCCTTGGCTGTCTATGAGATCCTGCTGAGATATACATAAGCATTACCACCCTGATGACCTCCCGACTCACTTTGAAGTCTCTTAGCCATATACACTCAGTTGTCTTTACCTTTTCTCCCTTTTATTCAAGGTCTTTTTTCCAGTTGTATCACCAGCTGGTGCTTGGTAGTAATCCCTCTGTGCAAAGGAGGGTCATCCCCAGGATTCATGTCCCTTGCTGGGGGTACATTAATGTATTTATATACTGAGTTTGGCTTAGAGAGAGGCCATATGTGAGCAACAAGGAGGCTCTCAGGAGGCACTCTACAACACTAAGCTAAGTTGAAAATTCAAGAACAAAAGGCTCACAAACTTTGTTGTCAATATCAAGGAACCATCAATGGAACTTCTTTCTTCAATAGTCATGGCCCCTATACTTGGGTGATTATTGCTGTTCCATTAGAGAATGTGGTAGAGCTCCCCAGGATAGTGATTCAATAATCTTTCAGTTGTTGTGCCCCATGAACATTTGAACATATTTATATATGTTATATGTATGCTCAGGTGAACTTCCTCCAAAGTATCCCCCATCACTGACACCCCACCTGATTGATCCTCCCCTCCATCATTGTAACCCTTATGTGACCAAAACTTCTTAAAAAATGGAGCCAAGAATATTATCAAATTTGATTAGTAGGAAAATGAAATAATGATAGGTTTAAACATAAGAAATACAATACATAATAATTTAGAGAAACTAAAACTAAAGTAAAGTAAAAAAAATTGGGGCATTAAAAAAATGAAATGTATTTTAAAAAATTAAAAAATTAAAATTTTTTGATATTTTGCCTATCACCAGTGTAATATCAGTTGTTCTCCATGCACAGTGACATTTTCTTACCTTTCTTCCCCAGTGTCTTACCTCTTACTTTTTTTAATATTGTCTTCAAAGAAGTTTTAGGTCACAGTAAAGTTACAGACAGAATATAGGGGACTCCCATATATCTAGCCTCTTCCCCCTTTTTCCCCTTCCTTATTAATAATCTTTTAACATGTGGATGGTGCATTTGTTACAACTGTTGTATAAATATGGAAACATAGCCTACAAACCATAGTCAACGGTTTACATTATGGTTTATATTTTAAACCATACACTTTTATAATTTTTAAATGAAATTTAACATGACCTGTAACCATCATTGCAAGACCTTGCAGAACCCTTCTATTGCCCCCTAAATACCCCCTTTCAATCTATTGTATTCCTCCTTCCCCCTCCCCTCAGGGCCCATTATCACCACCAGGCTTCACTTCATTTTTCTTCCACTTGTTGAAAGTGATGGAATTTCTCTGTCTTATTTATGGTACTTGGCTTGTAATAGCAGAGATGTAGACCCAAGTGTTACCTTACCCCCCTAATAAGTGGTTACCTTTGAGATGAAAGTTGTTCAATTTTTGCTTTGTATGAATATAGAAAGTCCAAATCTGAGATTAATTCGTTTAAGAAAAACTTTTTTCATCTCTTGTGTTTTTTTTTTTTTTTCCATTTGGCAAAGAAAGGCTTCTATCTATCCAATGAAGGTATTTCCAAACACGTGAATCTATGTGGATGATGGCTTTCTTTCCTGCTCTCAGTTGTAAGGCTCAGAGCAAAGCTATTAATTATATCTTTTGTGCAGATGTTCCAGCAGAAAGGGCCTCAATTTCTATTGTTTCATGGAGAGTAAAGATAGTGTACCTGGCACACTGTTTTCCATGGTCCATGAAACTTCTGCCATCTATAAAAATTTCTAGGTCTGTGTCAAGGAGTGACACACCCATGAGTTTAGTCAGTTAGAATAAGCTTCATTAATTAGCTGGACACAATCATGTTTAGGAGGTAATCTTTCACCTTTGTTGTTGGAGTCTGGAATGAGAGTGGCTTTGTTTAATTTGTCAATTTCATTTAGTATAATATTAAGATTGTCAAATAGTGCAGCTTAGTGTTTGCTCAATTTTCCATAGTAAGCCAATGTCCCACCTTTTGTTCTAACAACGTTCGAACATAGTCTGGGTATAAATCACTGTAAGCTGTCCCTCAGTAAACTTTTCAAATTTTTGTAATAAATCACAGGTGGATGACACAGCCCTTTGACAAACAGCTACCTTTTGGCCACTGGATCCAACTGCTTGGATAAATAGGCCACTGGCTGAGTATTGCCACCAAATACTCAGTTCAGGATTCCTAGTGCAATTCCTTTGTGCTCATGCACAAACGAATAAAATTCTTTCATAGAGTCAGGCGATCACAATGTGGGAACTGAGAACAAGTTTTGCTTAATTTTTGTAAAGACAAGTGTGAACTCTGGTGCCCAGACCATGGGCTTCTTCTCATATTCCTTGCAGGGGTTCTTAACCATTTTTTTCCCCCAAGGACTACTTTGGCACTCAAGTAAAACCACAGACCCCTTACTAAGTCTACATCATACTGTGTATTACTTAATAAATATTTCACAACTGCTCCAACACAGCCTCACAAGAATAATGTCATTTTGACCTTCAATTCAAGCTCACAGACCCCTGGTTAAGAAATCCTGCCTTAAGGGCTACATATAGTGGCTTGGCTGTAAGTAAAAAAAAATGGCATACAATGTCTACAGCAATCATCCATGCCAAGAAACCTCTCAATTCCTTTTAGTTTTTAGACTCTGACACTCAGTGTAGTGTTTCCTTTGTACTGAGTGAGAGGGCTCATTGCCCTTCTGATAGTTCAAAGCCAAAATATTTAACATTGATTTGTGTGATCTGGACTTTCTTTTCTGACACTTTTTATATCCTTTCTCAGCTAGTCTCTTTAGCATTGTTGGCATATTTTCATTTTCGGCTTCTTAAGTCTTATTGGTGATCCGTATACATCTACATATGAAGGAACAGCCCTTCTCTGAAATGTAACCTTTGTAGGTCCTCAGACAGGGCTTACCCAAAGAAGGTTGGGATATTCTTAAACACTTGTGGTAATGCACTCCAAATATATTGTGGTTATACTCCAATATCAGGATACTCTCATTCAAAAGCAAAGAGCTTCTGAGATTCCTGCCATAATGGTATGCAATGGAAAGTATCCTTAAAGTCTAGGACTGTGAACCATGTATAAGTCTTAGTAATATTCACTAGGATCAATTAGGGATCAGATACCACTACGTGGATTTCCTTCACTACTTGATTGATAGCTCTCAAATCTCGTACAAATTTATATTCTTGGGTGCCAGGTTTAAGAACCATTGGAATTAATCATACTTTGCAAAATGGATTTTCACAGCTTTCACATTCTGTGCTTTGACCGCTTGTTCTAGGGGACCCCACTCATCCATACCTCAGCTAGCACTTGCTATTTTATTTCTTCAGGCACTCCAAATATTCCAGTGTTCTCATATGGACATAGAAAGGCAGCTTGGAGGACACACATATGGACACTGGAGACCTTTATGTTTACCTCATAAGGTGAAAATGACAGTGAAACTTTTAGTTTTTTAGTAATTCTTGGCCAAGGAGGGGAATTGGGCATTTGGAAACCTCAAAGAACTTATGAGTTAATTTTCTTCAATTTGGCATTGCAGTGGTTTTTAGAATGGTTTAAGGCTTTTAGTCCCTGAAATGCCAATGATAGGGACTGATTCATTAGTTTCTTTGCTCAGTATTTAGTTTAGGACTGAGTAAGTGTCTCTGGCCTCCACCAAAAAGTCAATTAACTTCTTACCCACTTGAGAGGAGACCCGCGTTTTGGTGTGGGTGATCAGAAAGGTTTTCTGACTGGTGGAAAGTACCCCTGGGCCTGGTCATTTCAAGTCATTGTCTTCATACCCTGTAAGCTGTGGAAGTTGGGCTGCATATGGGATGACTTAAACCCTCCCTTCTTGGTGAGATTCCGGCAGTCCTGTTTCCAGTGTCCCTCCTCCTGACAGTAAGTACATTGTCTTCTTGGGGCCCCTGGTGGTCTTACCCGTCATTAAACATTTCTGTTGTTCCTTTCTCACTTCAAGATTTGTAAGTTTCCAAGGTTCTGTGGAGACCCTTTCTTATCAAATGGGCTTAGGCCACATCTTTTTTTCTGTTGCTTCTCCTGGAAAGATTCTTGGTTATGAAGATCTTAAAAGCAATCTCCACCAGTTCTGACATAGGCTTGCCAAAACCTTCCTACAAATTTTGGAGTATTCACCTTATATCTGGAGCACTCTGATTAATGAAGGACATGTTGATGGTATGCCCCTGTTGCTTGTTTATTAGGAATGCAATTTCAGTTGTCTCCGGAATTGTCTGATCTCCCAGAAAATGCACTAGATTGTTTGGATTATTGTTGCTCAATGACCACAGGCCTTGGCCACCTATCTCTCTTCTGTGGTCAACATTATATTCAAAGACTGCATATCTACCCAGTTAGGATTATGGGTGACAAATATGGAATTAAACAATCTCTCCATTTTCTTAGGATCTTCCCAAAGCCTGAAATCAATCCTTCCAATTATATAAATTTTAAGTCAAAAAGAGGGTATGTCATACAAGTAGCCTCATGGTTGACTTTGAACATCAAATCCAGGTGACAACTGTCTTAATGGAAATTGCCCAGTTGAGGAAGGTGTTCCCTGATGAAACTGTGCACCACTCTGGGTATGTGGGGATATAGCAGTTTGATATTATATATGAATTCCAGAAAAAAAGATTATGTTTTTAAACTGTTCTATTCCTCTGAGTGTGAAACCCTCTGATAGTATTAGATTCAGCTGAGATGCCTTTGATTAAATTATGTTATGATTAAGTCTTTGCATCCCAGCCCTCTTTGGGGGCTATATATAAATGAACCCTCACTCAAGAAGACATTCAGAAAAAGATACACAAGAATAGAGAAAGAGCTCCATAGAGTCCAGAGTAGAGAACTTTGATCCTGAGGCCTTGGGAAGAGAGATAAGCCTTATGCCAGCCAGTAGCCAAAACAGAATGTGTTACTTAGCCAAAGCAGTGCTGATGCAAAGTACAAGAAATATGATGGCTTTTATAAAGGGTATTTATTTGGGGTAAAAACTTTTAGTTAAAAGGACCTAAAGAATCCAACTCAAGGTTACTTCTTTACCAAAGATGGCAAGCAACATCTGTGAGAGTTCAGCATTCCTTTTCCCTCTTAAGTCTCAATGGTCCAGCTTCTTTCTATCTCATCTGTAGGCTGGAATAGGTCTTGTCTCTCTCTCAGGGCTCACTTCTTCCCAGGCTCAGATGCTCTGGTCTCTTCATAAGTTAAGTTGTAAACTATCAGTCAAATGGTTCATCTCTCCTTGGGGCCACAGTATCAAAGTTTTCTTCTGTGTCTATAGAGCTCTCTCTCTTTTCTTCTGTATCTGCTTCTTCTGTCTTCTTGATTGAACGTCCATTTATACAGTCCACCAAAGGGCATTGAAACAATCCTGTATACCCTAACCAAAGGCAACTGAACAGCTTACAGCTTTGGCAGGAGACTTCAATCCACACTCACAAATTCAAAACTGTCCAACTTTGAGGTTACTCATTAGAGTTGAAGAGGAAGTTCTGCTCCAATAGCACTTAGGAATCAAGGAGCTAGTTCTTGGACCTTTGAGGCAAGAAGGTCTGGTGCCATTCACTTCAGGGTGTTGATGAGTCTACCATGCAGTGATCTTCTCAGGGACTGTGTGGTCCTGCCATGGTTGCCAAATTGTAGGGTACCCTTGCAAGTTCCCTGTTTTATTTTATTTATTTATTTATTTTTTTTGCTGAGTACAGAGAATTGAAATCCACACCCAGATTGGTGGAACAAGGGAAAGAGCTTTATTGACTGGTAGAGTCTATAAGAGTAATCCCAAATCTGTCTTTCTAAACAATGGGAGTAGCAGCATTATATCAGCTTATGTCAAGGTAGGAGTTTGTGACTGTGGAAAAGGGATTGACAGGTAAGATGATTTGCAAGTGGGTTCTTAACAGTGCATACTGTAGGCTTCTACATGTTATAACATACTTAGTCATACTGTGCATGATTTAAAAAATGGAATCTAAATGTCACCCAGAGGTGGAGAATTAATCATTATAATGAATTAATTTTTTTGTAAAGTCAATCTACTATTAAATTGAGACTGTGCCAAGAATGGAAAAGTCCTGTTCAGTGGTTAACTAGATTCTGCGGCCTGCTACTGACTGCAGTTATAAGCCATAGTCTATCTTGATTGACTTTTTCCAGAAACAAGTAGGAATAAGGTCTTTTACTACTGGCTATGTAAGAATTCTCTGTAAAAGACTTTGAAAAGGCTTTCTCTGTTGGAGCTCTTCCAACTTGATGTCTGTTAAAGCAGACTTTTGTAAGACCTGCTATTTCATTTATCTTGCATTGATTGAAGCAGCAAAAGTAACTTTTTTTCAAGAAGCATGTATTCAGTCACAACAATGTTTGTGCAACTTATTTATTATTTTAGTATATTGACTTTTATTATATTAAATGATATATGAGTGAAGAAAGTAAAAATCATTGCTGAGATGAGTAAAGGTTTTATACTTATATTAGTGGCCAAAAATTTACTTCTATATACAAGTAAGTGAAATCCATTCTTGTGATTATTTCATTAATTAATAATGAAATTAAATTTCATGTAGATTTAGAAGCAACTGGTACAAGAAAAATTGCTTATACTGCAGAATTTACGGAAAGAATATGACGGTATGGGTCAAGGACTTACAAACTAATATATTATATATTTGATGAAGTTTTGAATATAAAATTCTTTAAGTCATCAAAAATTCAATGATAATGAGAAAAGCTTAGATGGAGGTTAAAAGTTCAGCATTAATTTATTTCACAATAGGTGTCTTTGGGTTTTAAGATATTCTATGTCAGTCCAACACAATTGGGTCTGCTTACTCCTTGAAAAATCACCATGAGGGAGTTTTTCTTCCAGTATTCAAAAATCAATCCTTTATGGACATTAAGTGTACTTTCAAATAATATAATAGTCAAAGAAAAAATACTTTAAATTTTTTATGGTGTATCTTTTTTGCTGAATATTTATTAGTGGGATTCCAATGTATGATCTCTAATAGTAAAATAATTTTGGCAGGAGATCAAGGGTAAGAAACAGAAAGGAAATATGACATCTTTGTCCTACATTTCAAAAAAATTAGAACTTTAATCTGACTATTTTTCAATGTCATTATTTTGACTTTTATTCTTCCCTTTAATTCTCTCAATTTTTGAATGTTTTGAAATCCTGTTAAAGAATTTTATAATCTTCTGAAAATTTTGGTCTAAGGATATTTTATAATGTCGTTAATATGTCTGAAATACAAAGGTCTACTTTTTCTAATACTACTATTTTGCACAGTTGAATTCATATATTTTTACATCAGTATACAATTTTACATCCTTTTACTATTTATATATTTCTTATACACATTGTATAGTTGGGTTTTACTTTTTAATATTGAATTACAAGGCTTTTTATTGGAGTAAACCTAAAAAAAAAAAGTCAAAAAAAAAATGAGCAGAAATCATGACATTTGAAAGTAAAGGATCTTAACATTCCCTTACACACATCTCCAGCGGGATTTTGAATTGTGATTCATTTTTTAAAATTGGCCAGTAAATTTTTCAAACATGACCAATAACTAGTATCCATGGCTCAACTTGACAGTACAATTCCTGACATCCTCACGATTTTTAAAACAAATCTGTTTTATTGAGATATATTAAACCAATATCTGTTTTATCCAATGTGTACTTGGTATATTCACAGTGGTGTGCATTCGTCACTTCAATCATTATTAAATTTTTTCAATAACTCGATAACAATTATAAGAAATAAAGAAACACCAGAAGAATATAAAAAAGATATTATTCAACTCTCAATCCATTTACTGACACTGACATACATAGATGTTTTACTGGTTGTCCTTGAACAAATTTTTTTGTTTATGTTTCACATTTAATGATGTGTGATCCCATACTAAATCATGTGGAGAATGTGAACAATGAATGGATTTTTGAAAGCTGTTGAAACATCTTTATCTTAAAATTATGAAATGAAATGGACATTAAACTGAAATAAAGTGTTAATTTTTAAAAAATCATAATTAACATGTTATTTTCATTGCATGTTATATACTTTTAAATTTCTTCTAGGTTCTTGGTTATGTTACAAAACAAAGAATTTAATTATATGTCAGTTTAGTTAAGCCAGTAGTTTATTAAGAAAATGAGAGAAGAGAAATGGAAGGAGAAATGGGAGAAAATAACAGCTTATGTGTCTCTGGTATACTTGAGGGCTAGTCCGGGCAGAGAGAGAAACAAGGACCAAAAAAAAAAGGGGAAAAAATGGCTGATTTACAGAGTACAAGTCCCTGTTACAGATTACAAGTCCTCATTACAGATTACAAGGCTCTAGGTCTACTTGCTTGCTGGTCCAGGCAGGGAGAGAAAGGGCATACAGGGCTGAAAAAGTGTCAATTTAACTTCTGCACTTACTTTTTAAACCATTAATTACCCTGTGCCTTGTTAATGTTCAGGGGAGGAGTCCCAGCTGTTTGCTGTTTTGATTGGTTACTCCACCCATCAATTTCCCTGGGGGGTCCAATGGCAAGGTCCCTTGAGAATACCCAGGGCTTTAACTTGATACTGGAAAAAATCTCATTCCAAAGGGAATTCCTGTGTGGTTCTTCCAGCAACCATCTTGTGGGTTCTCCATCGCCAAGTGTCTCATGACTGTGTTTTTCTACCAGGTCCTAGATTCATCTTTTCATTCCTACACCAATATTCATATTTTTTTATTTAGCTGTATACCTTTTTACATCATTTTACTCTTCATCTTTCTTATACATATTGTATAGTTGTGTCTTACTTTTTAATATAGTCAATTAAAGGGTTTTTCATTGGAGTGTTTATTCCCTCACATTTAAAATCATAATTCATGTGGTATTTTCATTTCATGTCATATATTTTTAAGTTTCTGATTTTTCTCTCTTGGTTTGTTATTGGTTAATCTAAGAGTTATTATTAAATTTTATTCCCTCTGCTTGATTTTTTAAACCATATTTCATTGTATTATTTTGCTAGTCTTTTCTTTAGGGGATGAAATTTTCATACTTAAATTATTTTAGAGTTCTTAATTATATTATGATAGCTTCTAGATATCATAAGATACTTTAGTGTCTATTCACCCACACTAACTTTGCAAAATTACAAAATAAAAAAAGCCAAACTATGTTCCTCAAAACTCTAGAAAAGACTTAAATGATTACAGTAACAAGGTGAATAATAAATCAAGAAAAAGCAATTTAAAATTGGTAGAACAAACTGGCCTCTACACCCAAACTCTCCTTGTCAAAGTGTGGAGTAAATATAAACTCTTATTATGGATCTTGGACTCTGTTTTGGAGGCAACAGAGTCACCACTATGGGCATGCTACAGTTCATGTATATTTGTTCTAATCTACCCAGTGGCAGCTTCATAGCCTGATCCAGGAGTCCTGTCTTCTTCTTATTTTCCCAGAATTTGCCCAGCAAACAGAAACAGATTGAAGAGAGTTAAAGCAATGTAAGAAACAATCAACTCAGTGTGGCCTGGAGAAAATATTCCTGTTTTTATGACTTACAGTAGAGCACCCTGAAGCAGGGGTAGTCTATATCATAGGGATGAGGGCATTTCAATTCCAGTAAACAGGGAACTTTCTAAGGCCCATAAACAAGATCAAGAGAACACTCTGGCTCAGGAAAAAGAGAACCCCTCGCTATAGCCTCAGGCTGATCTTCTTATAGGAGATCATATCTCTGAAGTAGAGCCCTAGCCAACATAGAGGAAATTTCCAAGACAGTGAAAGAGGTTTTTTTGTATTGCTTTATTTATTTATTTATTTATTTTTTGTAGTTCCTGACAATCAATGCTATATTTGTCATATAATTAACTGGCCCAAAATTTTAAAAAAACAAACAGCTCAGGGAATAAGACCTATGATTAAAACATTAAAATATTAAATGGACTTCTGGGAAGATGGAAGACTAGAGAGGCAGGAGGATCATGCCTTTCCCAGAAAAACATAGCTAGAGGAAAGATGGAGACTATCTGGAGGGCTTCTCTGGGGCTCCCGACACAAGGGGAAGGTAAGACATAACCCAGAATAGAGAAGGGCAAAGGAAGAAGTATCAGCTGGCTGAAAAATCCCACTGGTAAAGCTGCAAATGCATCACTGGTTGTCAATCCACCTACCTTCAGAGCAAACAACTCTCTGCAGACTGCAGTTGTTATAGACTGCAGTGGTTGCATACTGAGGACTTGCATGTGTCCTTTTCCCCAGAAAAGGTGAGAGAAATGTACACAGCCTACAGCAAACTCAGATTTTAGTCAGTGAACTTATCTGCTGCATTGGAGGGATCACACATTTCCAGGCTATGTAAGGCCTCAACATTGTTTGCACTGAGATCTAGAATGGAGTTAAAGATAATTTGCCTTGTCAATCCCCCATACTGCCCTTAGCTGATTGTTGAGGAAGTAAAGGGAGGGAGCCAGTGGTTAGCCAAGGGAGGATAACAGCTTCTATTTGTGAGGCTTGGCCAGGCCTAAGGACATTGCTTCTCCACCACTCACTATGGAGTTACATAGAATGTATTCCCCCATCACCTGGTCTGAACTGAGAGGTATGCCAAAGATTGCCATCTGCTGGCCAGGCCCAAAAGTGTACAAAAATGGAAAAATAAGTAAATAAAAGATGGAAGTTCTCTTTACTACCCCCCTCTCTAAGGCCCTTGAAAACTGGCCTGCATCTCATTACTGGGTCCTTAGCCCTTGAATGAGCAGTTAAACAAGGGAAAAACTAAATATCTAGAACAAGTTGAACCACGAGTCAAAGAAAAGTGGTAGCAAATACTGATTTAATAGTAAACACATAGGTAAGATAGAGAAACTGAACATGAGAGTAAATTCAGCATCAGAATCAGATGTCTAGACATCAGCAAAAATTTATAAGCCATACTGTGAAAGAAGATATAACTCAGGCAAAGGAACAAATCAAAGTTCTAGATAAGACACAGGGCTTGAAGTAGCTTATTAATAAGGTTCATACAAATATCCAAAATCAATGCATAGAGTTGAAGGACAACATGGCTAAAGACGTAGAAAATGTTAACACTGGGTGAGCACAAAGAAAAATTTGAAATCTTGGATAAAAAAATAAAAGAGCTTATGGAAATGAAAGTCACAATAAGTGACATTAAATATACAATAGAGGAACACAACAGTACATTTGAAAGAATGGAAGAAGGAATCAGCCATGTAGAAGACACAACAGCTGAAATTGAAGTGAGAGAAGATCAGAGCGAAAAGAATGGAAAAATTGAGATAATTTGCCTCAGGGAGTTAATTGAGAACACAAAGCACACCAAAATACATATTATGAGAGTTTCAGAAGAAGACAAGATGTGAAATGTGTCTGAAAATGTATTTGAGGAAATTATGTCCAAAAAGTCTCCAATTCTCATGAAAGACATGAATATGTATGTTCAGGAAGCACAGAGTACTCCAATTAGAATAAATCCAAATAAGCCTACCACAAGACATGCAATATTTAGAATACCAGATGCCAAAGAACAAGAGAAAATTCTGAAAGCAGCCAGGGAAGCGTGAAACATCACATAAAAAGGGATGTCCAATAAGACTTAGTGTATATTTCTCTTTGAGAAACCATAGAGACAAGAAGACCATGGTTTGATATAATTAAAATATGGAAGAAGGAAAAATGCCAGCTCAGAATTTTTTATCTGGTAAAACTGTCCTTCAAATATGATGGGGAGTTTAAAATATTCACAGCTAAATGGAGTTTAAAATATTCACAGCTAAATAGAAACTAAGAGAGCATGTAAACAAGAATGTAGTTCTGCAGGAAACACTAAAGGAAGTTCTGCACCAAGAGGTAAAAGAGAGAGAGAGAAGAGAGGGAGGCTTGGAATAAAGTGTAGAAATGAATACTATCAGAAAGAGTACTCTAAAAGGTAAAATGGTGGACAAAAATAAGATGTGACTTATGAAAGCTAAAGGATAAATGGCTGAGGAAATAATGTCTTTAGAGTAATAACATTGACTGTCAATGGATTAAACTCTCCCTTCAAAATACATAGGCTGACAGAATGGATAAGAAACCATGAGCCATTCATATGCCTTCTGCAGGAAGCTCAATTTAACACAAGGATGCAAATAGACTAAAAGTGAAAGATTGGAAAAAGTAACCTGAAGAGAGCCGGGTTAGCTATACTGTTATCAGGCAAAACAGATTTTAAGTTCATAAAATTGAGAAGAGATGCAGAGGGCCATTATACTTTAATAAAAGGGACAATACACCAGGAAAAAGCAAAAGTCCTAAATATCTATGCACCTAACCAGATTGCCTCAAAATACACGAAGAAAAACCTGGCAAAACTGAAAGAAGAAATAGACATCTCTACAATACATAGTTGAGACTTCACCATGCCTCTCATATTAATAGATAGATAGATCAATGATACAGAAGATCAACAAGGAAACAGAGAAATTGAACAATATGATAAATGAGCTGGACCTGACAGACATATATGGAAGGTTGTACCCCAAATTAATAGGTTATACATTCTTCTCAAGCACTAATGGATCTTTATCCAGCATAGACTACATATAGGGCCACAACACATCTCTCAATAAACTTAAGAAGATTGAAGTAATACAAATCTTCTGTATTATCTCTGGTCAAAATGGAATGAAGCTGGGATACAATAATTGTCAGGAAAGTGTTAAATTTCCCAATTTATAGAGGCTAAACAATACACTTTTAAACAATCAATGGGGGAAGCGGCTGTGGCTCAATCAGTGGGACTCCCGTTTACCATATGGAAGGCCCGGGTTTGGTTCCCGGGGTCTCCTGGTGAAGGCAAGCCCGCCCGCACGGCGTGGTTAGCTGACCCAGCGAGCACAAGCAGCAAGGGGGGGATAAATGAATAAATAAATAAAATCTTTAAAAAAAAAAAAAAAACAATCAATGGGTCAAAGAAGAGATTGTGAGAGAAATTAGAAGCTTTCATGAAATGAATGAAAATGAGAATACCATTTATCAAAATAGCGAAGTCAGTGCTGAGATGGAAATGAATAGCCCTAAATGTCTATATTAAAAAAGAAGAAAGAGCTAAGATCAAAGATCTAACTGAAAAACTGGAGAAACTAAGAAAAAAAATTCTTAAAAAATCAGAAAGAAATATCAAAGATTAGAGCAGAAAAAATGCAATTGAAAACAACATTAACAACAACAACAACAAAAAGAAAATCAAAACTAAAAGCTGGTTCTTAGAGAAAATTAACAAATTTGACAAACCCTTAGCAAGACTAACAAAGAAAAAAGGAGACAAAATTCAAGTAAATAAAATAAGGAATTTAAGGGGGAAGTTCCTACTGACCCCACAGAAATAAAAACGATTCTAAGTGGTATTATGACAATCTGTATGCCAACAAATTAGACAACTTAGATGAAATGGACAAATTCCTAGAAATGCACAAATAAACTACATTGCTTATATAAGAAATACAGAAATTCAACAAACCAATCACAAGTAAAGAGATAGAATCAGTCATCAAAAATCTTCCAACAAGAAAAGTCCAGGACCAGAGGTGGCTTCCTAGGTGAATTCTACAAAACATTTTGACAAGAATTAATATCAATCCTCTTTAAACTCTCCCATAAATATTGAAAAGGAGGTAAAATCACACAACACATTTTATGAAGCCAACATCATCTTAATACCAAAGTCAGATAAAGAAACTATAAGAAAAGAAAATTACAGACCAATGTCTCTCATGAAGGTAGATGCAAAAAGTCTCAATAAAATACTTGCAAATCATATTCAACAGCATATTAAATGAATTATACATCATGACGAAGTGGATGTTATTCTTCATATGCAAGGGTGGTTCAACATAGAAAATCAATTAACATATACACCACAATAACAAATCGAAGGGAAAAAACACATGATCATCTTAAGTGAAGCAAAAAGGCATTTGACAAAATCTATCATCTTTTCTTCAAGATAACATTTCAATAGATAGGTATGGATAGAACGTTTCTCAACATGATAAGTAATATATATGAAAATTGCACAACCAACATTGTACTCAATGGATAGAGGTTGAAATCTTTCCCTCTAAGATCAGGAAAAAGACTAGGATGCACACTGTTACCACTGTTATTCAACACTGTGCTTTAAGCTCTACAGCAACTAGGCCAGAAAAAGAAATAAAAGACATCCAATCAGAAAAGAGGAAGTAAATTCTCACTATTCACAGACAACATGAGCCTATATTTAGAAAATCCCAAAATATCTACAACAAAGCTATTAGAGCTAATAAATTAATTCAGCAAAGTAGCAAGATACAAGATCAACATGTAAAAATCAGTAATGTTTCTATACATTAGTAATGTGCAAGCTGAGGAGGAAATCAAGAAAAATATTCTATTTACAAGAGCAACAACAAGAGTCAAATATCTAAGAACTAATTTAACTGGGAATATAAAGCAACTCTATCCAGAAAACTACAAAACACTGCTAAAAGAAATCAAAGAAGACCTAAGCAAATGGAAGGACATTCCATGTTCATGGATTGGAAGACTAAACTTTGTGAAAATGTAATTCTAAACAAATTGCTTTATAGATTTAATGCAATAACAATCAAACTTCCAACAGCTTACTTTAAAGAAATAGAAAAAAATAATCACCAAATTTATTTGGAAGGGAAAGGAGTCTCAAATAGGCAAAAAACATCCTAAAAAAAATTGAAGCCAGAGGACTCATGCTTCCTGACCTTGAAGTGTAGTATAAAGCTACAGTGGTCAAAACAGCATGGTATTAGCATAAAGATAGACACATTGATCAATCGAATTGAATTGAGAGTTCAAAAATAGCCCATCAACTCTATAGTCAATAGATTTTTGATAAGCTTATCAAAACCACTTTTCTGGTACAAAGCAGTCTCTTCTACAAATGGTGCTGGGAGAACTGGATATCCACAATTAAAAGAATGGAAAAGGACCTCTATCTTACTCCCTATGGAAGAAACAACTCAAAATGGATCAAAGATCTAAACATAAAATTTAGGACCATAAAACTTCTAGGAATATTGTAGGAGGACATCTACAAGACCTTGTAGTAGGTGGCCATCTCTTACAAAGTACAAGGAAGAAAAGAGAAAATAGATATATGGACAATTGCTATTTCTTGTGGCAACATAATGGCATCTAACAGGACTATGACTTCTTCATGTTTAATTCCTTTTTTCCCTGAGGTAAATTATCTTCTCTCTTTCCAAATAGCTCCATGTGCATGGGCTTCTGAAAAGGTATATTTTGCCAGTATAACTAATGACTCTTTTTAATTTCTCAGATGATAGCTGGATAACAGAAGGAAATAATTTAGCCAACCAAGCTGCTAAACAAGCAGCAAAAATCTGATAACCAAACAATAGTTTCCTGGCCCCAATATTTGAGGATGTATTGGACAGTGTAAAGAGTGGGGATTTTGCATAATCCCTGAAATCCCTGTTAAGGAAACCTATAGACCCTGAAGGAAAGGTGTATTTACAATGTACAAAGGATCATACATTTAATTGAAGAAATGAACATTTAATGGAAAAAATATCACACATTTATATAGAGGAACTCATTAGTGAAGGGCCACCATATACCATACCAGTGACTATGAAAGTACACAGTTGCCCTGAATTTACAGAAAATAATATAAAGGTGGTCCAGAAGTACTTAATCTGTGCTAAAAATATCCCCCAAAGAGGACCATATCCTCCTGTTAAAGGAGATCAAACAAGAGGATAGAGTAAGAAAAGGACTGGCAAGGAGACTTTACTGTCATGCCAGAGGCTGGAGGAAATTAAAAACCCTGAATAGTGTTTGTAGACACCTTCCATGTATGGGTAGCCCAAGGAGGTCTCAGAAGGAACTAAGTTTCTGCTAAAAGAAATTGTTCCCAGGTGCAGCCTGCCATATTCCTTACAGAGCAATAAAGGAGGAGTTTTTGATGGTATTCTGTTGTTCACATATGGTGATTCTAGCAATGAAAGAAATTATAACAGTGAGGAGGAGCCAGTGGCCACTTGACACTTTTGGGGCAGGGAGGGGATGAGCAGTTGAAATACAGGGGCTTCTTTGGGATTTGGAGTTTATCCTGAGTACCGTTGTGGCAACGGATGTAGGCCATTTTAAATCAGCACATACCACTCAGAACTGTTTGGGAGAGAGTGTGGTCTATGGTGTGAACCGTGGTCTATGGTTGGTGGCAAGGCCCCAGGATGTGAAAGTCCATTGAGGGTGGTGGGCCACACTTGTGGGAGATGTTTGTGTGGGATGCGGTGGGAGGTGTGGGAGGTGAGCAACATGGGAATCCCAGTGGGTTCCGTGTAATATTTTGGGTAATCTAAGCACCTCTTAAAATATATTTATATATATATATATAAATAACATTTTTGTAAGCAAATGCACATATATGCATATATATTTATATATCATTTTGCAAGTGTTGGTATGTATTGTGAAAATTTTGATTTTTACCCACAATAAAAAAAAAATTATTTTATTGATATACATTAATAGTCTACAATTTATCCAATCAATGATGATTTATACAATCAATGATATTTGGTATACTCGCATAGTTCTGAGTTCATAACTTCAATCATTATTAAAGCATTTTCATTATTTCAATAATAAAAATAATAAACTAAAAACAAACAAACAAGAGAATTGCTCACCTCTTTTCCCCTTCTGTACATAGCTGCTATTTCTGGCTATTCTTGCACAATTATTTATTTGTTTATTAAGCATTTTTATTGAGATATATTCACATACCATATGATCTATCCAAAGTGTATAATCAATGGCTTTAGTATAGTCACAATGTTGGACATTCATCATCTCAAAAATTTTAGAACAATGTTATTATTCTAAAAATAAGACTCCGCATCCCTTAGCATTAATTCTTCAGCTACACATAGCCACTAATCTAATTTCATCTTTATAAATGATCTATATTTACATTTTATACAAATGGATCAAATAATATGTTATACTCCATGTCTAATCTGCTTCACCTAGTATAATGTTGTTTTTTGTCTGATATTAACATTCTGTAGTATTAACTTACACTTGATCAGCTTCAAAGAAAAATGGCCTTAAATATGCAATTTTCCCCATTATTCATATTTCACATAACAAATTTATATTTCACAACATATGTTTAGCTCACAATAAGACAATCATACAGTATTTGTCCTTTTGAGTCTGGCTTGCTTCACTCAACATAAGATACCCCAGGTTCATCCACATTGTCATGTTCCATGACTTCATTTCTTCTTACCATATAATCCATCGTTTATATGCACTGCAATTTGTTTATCCATTCTTCTGTTGATGGACTCCTGGGCTGTTTCCAAATTTTGACTATCATGAATAATGCCACTATGAACATTGGTGTACAGATGTCTATTCATGTCAAACTCAGTAATTCTGTGTATATACCTAGCAATGATATTGCCACGTCCTATGGCAAGTCTATATTCAACTTCCTAAGGAACTGCCAAACAGACTTCCACAGTGGCTTAATCATTCTACATTCCCATAAAAAATGAATAAGCATTCCTATCTCTCCACATCCTCTTCAACATTTATAGTTTTCTGACTTTTAAATAATGGCCAATCTAATCTATGTGAAATGGTATCTCACAGTTTTGCTTTGCATTTCTCTAATCACTGGTGATATTGACCATTTTGTCTTGTGTTTCTTTGCCAATTTTAATTCTTCTTTGGACAGTTGTCTTTTCAAATCTTTTGCCCATTTTTTTTTAATTGGATAGTTGTCTTTTTATTGTTGAGCTGCATGATCTCCTTATATGCCATGGATATTAAACCCTTTTCAGATATGTGATTGCCAAATATTTTCTCCCATTGAGGCAGCTACATTTCACCGTTTGGACAAAGTCCTTTGAGGTGCAAAAGTGTGGAAATTTAAGGAGGTCCCATTTATCTATTTTTTTCTTTTGTTGCTTGTGTTTTGGGTGTAAGGTTTAAGAAACTACTGTTTACCACAAAATGTAGGAAATAATGTTTTCCTACATTTTCTTCTAATAGCTTTATGGTGGTTGTTTTTATATTTAGGTCCTTGATTCATTTTGAGTTAATTTTTGTGTAAGGTATAAGATAGACATCTTTTTATTTCTTTTGGATATGGCTATCCAGTTTTCCCAGGACCATTTGTCGAATAGACTGTTCTGTTCCAGCTGGGTGGGCTTAACAGCCTTACCAAAAATCACTTAACATTAGATGTGAGGGTCAATTTCTGAGTTCTCAATTCAAATCTATTCGTCAATCTGTCTGTCTTTATGCCAGTAGAGTGCTGTTTTTGCCATTGTAGCTAAGTACTATGCTTTAAAGTCTAGAAGTGAGATCCTTCCAACTTTGTTTTTTTTAAGATATTTTTGGCTATTCGGGGTCTCTTACCTTGCACAATTAATTTGATTATTGGCTTTTATTTTTGCAAAAATGGATGTGGGACTTTTATTGGAATTGCATTGATCCTATATATCAGTTTGGGTAGAATTGTCATCTTAATGATATTTAGTCTTCCAGTCCATGATCATGGAATGTCCTTCCATTTATTTAAATCTTCTTTAGTTTCTTTTAGCAATGTTTATAGTTTTCTGAATACAGATCCTTTCTGTCCTTGGTTAAGTTTATTCCTAAATATTTTATTGTTTTATCACTGTTATAAATGGTATTTTTATTCTGATTTCCATGGAGGAGTTTTTGTCAGTAAAGTAATCCAGGAAGTAGTCAGAGCTCTAGCAGTAAATTGAAAACTACATGCTTCATGGAGACCACAATCCACCGGGGATAAAGAAACAATGAATCATACCTTTAAGAAGAATTTAAGAAAACTCTGCCAAAAAATAAAACTTAACATGGGAAAGACCATTGCCAATTGAATTAGCCCCCAGAAGTTCCAATTCAACCCCAACGAACTGTTATATAAGAGGACTTTTCTTAAGACTAAATTTTATTGAAATCTAAAAAGCAATCTTATTGCAAAAGAACTAGACACTGTTAAGTGTATACAATTTTAAGTGCTTTTCTTTCTGCCATTCACCAATATATTTAAAGCTAATCTATGTTTCCCACATATATATATATACCTTTATTGCATAAATCCAGGATGACTGGGTACTTCTTAAAGCCTGGAAATATCATTAGTCAGAAAATCAATTACAGTCTCATGGAATGGGCCTTTGGACATTTTACTGGTTCCTCTTCTGTTAAGTTACAGGGTGTGAAACCATTGATTGACCATTTCTGAGTAAAACTAGTGCTTGCATACAGATCAATCTATGAGGACCATACAGGAGACAGTCACCATGAACAATGACAATAGGCAAGACCAAATCATCGGAACACTGAGTGGTTCCCCAAATACCACTGAAAACTTTACATCTCCAATAAGTCATGAGAGCCTGTTACTGACCTAAAGCTACTCTTTAAAAAGGACCCACCAGATAAGTGATGGTAGATCCTTGGTATATTAACCTACCTATATTCACCAGTGTTGTTATCATTTTTATATATTAATGAACTTTTGTAAAATTACCTGATGGATTTAACCATTCTTTTTAGCCTTTAGAATTATTAGAATTTCTGTTCCTTCAAATCCCCTCACCATAAACTCCGTAAAAATTTTCAAAATCTATCCTGGTATCACAGTATTGGATTCTGGGCACATTGGGCAGTGATCCAATTGATTGGTAACACTTCTTAAATATTTAAGTTAAGTTTTTCTCCAAACTTTATTAAAATTTAGCCTTTTTCTTCAATATTTTTATACATGTAGGTTTTGTTCTTATTTATGTAAACAATTTTGCTGCTGTTTTTGTTTTCTATCAGCTCTTCAGCTTGGAAAGCTTTTATTTATCTGGTTTCAGGTTTACTGATGTTGTCTTTAATAGCCTATAATCTGTTCTTGAATCTTTCTGGTAAATTTGTCATTACCATATATATTACTATTACTTTCTAGAATTTAAATTTACTCTTCTTTTTTTTAGTCTGCATTTTTTCTCATATATTTCCTCATTGTATCATCTTTTCCTTAAGTCATTAAGCATAATTTTTAAGCTGTTTTAAAGTTTATGACTGTTAATTCAAACTTTTGATTCATCTTGAAATCTTGATTCTATTAACTTTTTTTATTAATGTGATTCACATTTTTTTTGTTTTGTTTGTTTTCTTTTTTGGTTAGTAATTTTTAGTAATATACTGTTCTTGGTGAATGATGTAAATTCTTAAAAGAGCTCTATTCAAATAGCCAAAATTTAAATAAGCACTTATATTAATAAGTATGATAGCTATAAGTTGAATGGAAAGTGTTTAAAGTGTTATGAAATTAAAAGATTTTTTAACCCTCTGTTAATCAAAATTGTATCAGTAAAATATTCATATGAATACTTAAAGAGTGCATAAAATTCCTGAAAATCTAAAAATGTTTTGGCACGATATTAGATAAAGTATAGTGTCATTAATCATGGTTTTAATTATTATTTTTTTAAATGGTATGTGTCACAGAAACAATCTCTCTGCCTAGAAATCAAGAGGCAGATGCTTTACATCCTGCTCAACTGATTTGCCCCACCTCTGCTAAAAACACAGCTTTATGGCTACACAAAATGAGTGGCTATTGAGGGCTGCCAGAGGTGGTGAATAATAGTAGATTATTGTTAATTAAAGTAACACCACTGCTGTCTGTAGCAGTCCCAAATATTGAAAGTTGATTGCAAAAATAATATCTGATTATGTCACTATCACTTTGTTTTAAAACTTGCTAAGGCTTTTTTTAGCATTTCTTTAGACAAGTCGAACCAGCCTGCATTCACCTTCCTGTAAGAAGGCCAACAGTGGATTTTGCAGTGGTTCCCTAAGGCTGTGTGCATAGCCCAAACATCTGTCCTGATCTGGTGGTAAAGATTCTGGCTGTGTGGAAAAACTTGTAGCTGTAACCCTATTGATGATATTATGTTAACCAGTAATCTCTTTTTTTTTTCAGAATTAAAAGAAGCATCAAAGACAATGGTATCTTATCTTAAGAGCCTGTGATGGGTAAACAATTGAGACAAGCTAAAAAGTCCTGGCTATCTATCAAATTCTTAAATGTTTTTTAGTTAAGTAACACAAAAACTGTATCCTCTGCTGTAATTAATAAAGCACAATGCTTTCTCATATTAATAGAGTTTATAATATTGTTGGGGTCCTGAAAACTCTTCATCCCTCATTTAGTTCAGAAATTAAAACCATTATATGTGTTAATCAGAAAAGGTTGTGCATGGAAATGAGAACTCTCCCCCACCCACCCACCCAAGCAGGCTGCTTTTTAGGTAAAGGGCAATAACACAAGTTTAAAGAGTAAGTGGGTTGGTGAAACTTAACTTACCCTGTAAATTGGATGTAGCCAGTACCAATATTGGCTTTGGGTGGAGTCTGTGGCAGAGGCAACATTGTAAACAAATACCCCATAGGCTGTAGTCACAATTGAGAGAAGCCAAAGCACAAGACAGTAAAAATGAACTTTTGTGGGTTGCCTTCTGTGGGGAACAGAGATCCCTGGAAGAATATCTGGGGTGCCTGCCAGCAGTGACAGGCTGACCTCTGTGGGGAACAGAGATCTGTGGAAGAACATCTGGGATACCTGCCCCCTCCTCTAATATCTCTCTTGGAACTGCTGAGGCAGAAGTTTCAGAGCCATACCATTGAGACCCAAAAAACAGCAGAGTGGCTTCACCAAAAAGGTGAATATCTTGGATGCCAGGCCTTGTGGTGTCTAGCCCAGCAGTTCCTATTGTCTGTCACTCACCAGCAGCTCATGAACATCATCCACAAGTGTCCTTCATGCTCACTCCAATGACTGCAACATCTGTCCCCTCCTGTTCTCAGAAGGGACAAGATATGCTTTCAGTGCTGCAGACACTACAATGGACTCTTCTAATTTGTTGCTGTGGGCTGTAGCCATAGCTTCAGTTAAGATGAAAACAGCAAGACCAAGAAGGCACTGAAGTTACAAGTTAAAGTGCCAGCCCCTCCACAGCCACAAAAGGAGAAGTAATAATAATTTGTTGTTGCCTAATTCTCAAACTACAGAAACTGGGAGAAAATAGAATCATTTTAACGATAGGCCTATGCAGCCCTCTGGTTGGGAAACTTAAATCCATAAATACTAAAAAATCACTCAAAATCACTGTTATGAAACCACAGTTAATAATCTAAAGTCTCCTATTCCTCCTAAAACTCTATGTGTGTAAGCCCACCAAATTATGTAATTTCACTATCAACAATTAATGTTTAATCTTGAGTATATAATCTTATTATTCCTTCTCCTCAGACTCCTGGAGGTGATAGCCTCATAGCCCACCCTAAATTTCTTGGTTAATTCCTATCTTTACCACAATTATAACTCTCATTCTCCTCATATCAACAGGTCCACACTTCTGTTCAATAACTCAGTTTATCCAAACAATCATCCTAGATGTCACCCATGATTATATACATCATCTTCTCCTGCTGCAAAAATACAGTCCCAGCCACCAAGTCAGAAACCACAATATCTCAACAATAAAAGGGGAACAATGGCTGAATCCCACAATGTCCCATAACAGCAGAAAGCAGCCAGATGACTGATGCCCACACTCCCTACCCACCCAATCATATCAAAAAGATTTAGGAATGTTAGCCCCATTTAGCAAAGTAATCCCCTGTAACCCCAGTCGGCAACAGGAGGTCTTCCCTTCCCTGATAATAGATGACATCAAACCCCCACCCCTATCCCTAATCCAATAGGATGTACTAATCCCACAACCAACTATGAGAATATCACAAGCTCATGGGATGTACCTGTGCAATCATAATCATAAATGAAACTAGTTTTTATATTAACAAAACTGGGCAGGTAGAAAAAAATCTTAAAGTCTTCTCTCTTACTTTACTTCAATCCTTTAGTCTATTATAATACCACTACTGATATTATTGCTGCTGCTTCTTTTTCTTCCTTGTCTCTTATAGCTTCTCATCTGATTCACATGCTGAATTGTACAATCAACAACTCAGGAATATGAGAACAGCATCTTCTTGCTACCTGAACACCAATACCAACTTCTTTGGGCCAGACTGAGTCAATGTCCTGAATCCCCTCACCATTCCATTCTGCCCAGTGTTCCCATTACTTAAGTCCTTCATCATATATATATATATATAATCAAAATTTAGGAATGTTAGAGGTTTGCAATGATCAACAGGTCATTAGACCATGAATCAATACCCCTGTGACATAAATTGAAGAAAGGCAGCCTCCAGCCGTAACCCACCCGACCAACTGAGCAAGACATTGAACCCCTCCACTCCCAAGAATAAACAAAATGGAGCAGATAAAGGCCAACACCCCTCTGGGCCCAAGCACCATCAACACCTCTTACATTCCAAGTCTTCCTATTCCACTCCTCCCTGGCCATTTAGCCTCATGTTGTACTCGGTTTCCCCACCTATTGATATACTGTCTAGAGTCATATTCACCACCTTCCATGGGTGGGCTGAAGTCTCTCTTCAGACTCCCGCTATGCTGTCGGGGGAGGGGGGGAGGAGGGGGGCAAGGCTGAAGTCTATTCTTCAAACCCACTCTGCTGGGAGACCTTCCCAATAATCTTTCTGCCTGCAATCATCAGTCTCTGGTTCCCAGTGAACACCATTCTTCTCTAACAATATTCAAATATGATGGTCTAATACATTCATTTGATGACTACTATGTGACTCATGCAGAGATGAGATAGTACTGAAAAATAAAGAATTTCTAATGGTCATGTTGTAAATGTCTGGGAGAGTTCATTCTTTTGGTTTTCCATTAAGAAATAATTGTTCAGCCCTGTATTTCCTATTTCAAGGGGAAAATTATCCTTTTAATGTGTTGGATTCATTATTAATAAAGACAGTCTTCTTGATTTAGATACCTGAAAAAAATATATGTATATATACCTTCAAATTGCTTCAGGAATTAGTGTTTAGCTAATTTTTCATTTATGGGGATATGGTAGAAATCAACACTCCAGCAACTTTCAAGTCCTTGATCATGGTACTAATTTCTGTAGTCCCTCAAGAAATGTGGTATTGCTTTTAATTTACTGTTTTGTTAGGTAGGGGCAGCTCTAGTTACTTCCACTCTGTTTCCTACCATAATAACCCTCACTCCACAAGTCAGGGAAACAATGTAGAGATTCTGCCATTTCCTGAGTATGTCTTTTCCAATTATGCATTCTGGAACTAGGGAAATAATAAAAGAAGGTTTCCATGGGCCCACAGGATGCAGTGTGAGATGGCCTTCACCTAAACTCCATTGATCTCCTGACCTCTATAAACCCTTACTCTGACTGGTAGACCAAAGAGACATTGTGGGTCTTCTGTAATTAATACCACTCCTGAGTTAGTGACTACAAATCCACAATATATCTGAACATTTCCTTCCCTCCCACACCCCATGCACAATTACCCTGGTAAAGGCTATACAGCTCTTTGGGGAAGGCTGGAAGAAAGATTAACAGTAAAAATTTTTGGTAGTGTAAATGGGTCCTTCTCCAAGGGGATCTGACCTCTTCACTCAAAGGTCTCTGGATCTTTAGACTGTCTCAAATCTGAGAGATTAAGTGACTATGACTCTTTCAATTTAAATTCAAGTTAGACTTGTTCATTTGACCTAGAACTCTTCTGCTTATACAGATCAAGAGTTGTTCTGACATTTCAACCTTAGGCAAAGTATGCTGTCTTTTGATGTTTGAGTCCTTTCTAACCCCCAGAGTTACAATGCTGAATCCAGAATCTCTGTTTTGTAGGTCTATATCAATAAATTCAACCTAATCCAACTTTATATTCCCTCCACCATGAACCCACATCCTTATATCCATTCTTACACATATTCCCCCAATTACTGTCGCTATAAATTTGAAAAATCATGCTATTCTTTTGGAGTATAGAGGACCTCCTCATAGGTCACACTTTTTACCTCATCTTTTAGGGCTTGTTGAGACTTCAGTCTACATATAGGTCTAGAAGAAAAGAGGGGAAATAGTGGTGGAGCATGAGAAGAATTAGAATTGTCTTGCAAGCCAACCACCACTGGGAGTTCTATTGCAGTTTCACCTGGTGTAACAGAATTAATCTCTTCAGACAGAAGAGAGTTGGCTATTTCCTCAAAGGAGATGGTTAGGTGTTGATCAGGCACAACAGGGTTAATCTCTTCAGGTGGAAGTTGAATGGCTTATTCTTCATGGCAGGGAATTACAGTTTTATCTAGAAAAGACTCAGCTGAATCTAGGGTTTCAATGACACCACCAATGTCATTAGCAACCTATGTGTTACCATTCCAATTTTCAGGATCACATTTCTTTTCAATATATACTCCCACTAGAACTTCAGACACCCTGCAAGGTTGGGAATTTAGTTTGCCTTATAATTCAGCCATTCTCACAATGAGACTCTAGGTCTAGTTTTCAGAAATCTCAAGTTTGTGGCTATATGAAATGAGATTTTATTTCAGGGTGCACATAGAAATCTTCACTTCCTTCATGTGGCACTTAAGTTGAAAACTGAATCCTTAAGCTCATCTCTTTCTTTTATAACTATATCCAGTGTATTTTGGGACAGCCTGACAAACTCATTATACCTTTTAATTTCACAATGGTGTCAAAAACCATCTCACCCAGAATCTTACTTCTTATAAGCATTTGAGTATTTATAGACAGTAGTGAAATTTTGGGTATTTCTATTGCCAATTCACATCAAGGTCTATCAGTACCTTTGTGATTGTTGAAAATAGAGTCATACCTTGGATCTAATCTGATTAAAGATACAATTCCCCAAACCCCAGAACCAACCAAAAATCTCATCCCTAAGGTGCTGTTTCTCAAGAACTACTCCCAATACCAGAGATGTGTTAGTCAGAGATCTCTAGGGAATCATATCTGATGTGAAAATATATAAAAATGTTTTGAGATTTTAATAACAATTGCCTCATGTATCTGTGGGGATGGGCAAGTCCAAATCCTATAGGGCATGTCACAACCTGGAAACTCAAATGAAAGTTTTTGATGAATTATCCATAAGAAACTGGTTGGCTGAAGTAGAGATGGAAACTCCCTTTTCTGGCTGGTATAATCATCACTTCTCCTTTAAAAGTGTTCAACTGATTGGATAGGACTACTCTCATTATTGAAGGCAATCCCCTAAGTTGATTGATTGTAGAATTAATTAGCTATAGATGCAATCAACTTACTGATGATTTAAGTCCATGAAATATTCTCACAGTAACTGGTCAATAATAGTTATTCTGTGGTTTGTAAAGATGAATAAACAAGCTCACACTGCCATTGGGCACTACATTTGAGTTTTTAATATGGGATTTGAGAGGCTCTTAATCCTCCACAATTGTCTTTTCTCAGAGATTCTAGTAAAGTGAAAGTTAGCCTTGTACTGTTGGTGAAATTACTTTAATTTTTCTTAGTCTTTCTAACACTGTCTTTCTTAGAAACTGCAAATTTCCTCATGATGTGTGTTCTTCCTCACTGCATTGAATAATAAATACAACTTGTTGAATGGCAGGTGTTCCTGAAGGTTTTTGGCTTAGGTGCATTGACAATTACTAGGTTAAATGATCCAGTGGAGAGGATAAACATCAAGCATGGATTCATGAGACACTTCTTCAGAGAGATAGACACTACAAAGTAGTGTCCAATGAAAGGCTAGAAATAAAATTTTTAAAAGCATCTACACACAAACATGATATCAGATACAAAGATTCTTTCAATTTTTTCACTAGTAGAGTTAGTAGAGCAGAGTATAGAATGTATGAACTTGAAGATAAGCCAAAAAGAACTAACCTAACTGAAGGAAAATTAAAGAAAATCAGAGTGGAAAAAATATCCAAGATCTCTGGTACAATATCAATCAAATTAAGGTATATGTAGTTAAATTTCTACAATAAGAATAGAGAGAGAGTGGGACAGAAAAATATATTGAAGGAGATAATGAGATAATGGCCAAGATTTTTCCAAAAATAAGGAAAGACATGAGGGCCACAAATGTCAGTGAACCTCCAGGAAGGATGAATACAAAAACTAAATCAATGGAATCAAGATCCATTGATTTAAATTTTGTATATCTTGTCATAATTTTAAAAAATTGTGTTGGAGAGAGTATAAACTATAATTCATGCTTAGTGACCATGTTCCAAATTCTGTTCATCAATTGAAACAAATGTACCACACTAATGTAGGATATTGTTAATGTGGGAAAGTGTAGGAGGGGTTGGGAGCAGGGAATATGGAAACCACCTGTATTTTTTTATGTACCATTTATGTAATCTAAGCATCTTTTAAAAAATTAAAAGGATATATATATATAACTAAATCAAACTACTATAAAACACAGTAAGTTTCACCAAATTCAATGTTGAAAAGCAAAGATATATATACAATTACACAGGTAGTCAGAGGAAAATAAATACCACATACAGAAGAATAAACATAATTATTTGAGACTAGTCATCAATAATGCTATGACAAAAGATTATTTATATATATGTATTGAAATACAGAAACTCATCCCAGAATTGACTTACTGAAAATTACTTTCAAATATAAAAACAAAATGCAGACTTTTTAGGAATTTAACACACACACTCAAACACACGTATTTTAAATATTTGAATAAATTATAGAACAGAGATGAAGGAGTAAAAATTCAGGCACATTTTACTCCAAAAAGAGACGTTGAACTTCATTTTAATCTTTCAAAAATCATATCAGAAAATTAACAGTTAAAATTTTACAGTGGGAAACTTTAGTATAAATTAAAAGAACAAAATCAGTTGAATGCAAAAAACATATCACCTTGTTTAAATTTAAATGAGAAATAATTAAACACTTCGAAAATTTAAAAAGTTAATATCTTAAATACACATTGAATATCAGAGAAAATTAAAACTGAACACCAGATTATGTTGCTGAATGTTTTAAATGAATTTACAGAAACCTACCTCACTAAAATTTATGGAAATTTAAAAAATTTGGATTCATTAACCATTCTTAGATTTACAGCTTTTTTCAATTAAAAATTTTAAAACAAATGATCTAAGAACTTAACTCAAGAATTTATTTCTTTTAAAAGAACATACAGAAATTATAGAAATCAGGAGAAAGGAAGTTATTTTGTTTAATTTTACTAAAATTATATGAATAAATCCTAATTATTCAAGTTTGTGGACACATTGCAGAATGATAGAGATTTCAAATGATTAGCAAGTAGACAAAAATGAGATATTACTGCAGGCATGTATTTAACCTCATTAATTTATAAAACTTCTGGCCTTGAAGTATTACAAGATGGGATTCTTGATTTAACTCATGCACCAAAAATATTCATCTCCCAAGTTTAAATGTCAAAATAATTAACAAAGTTTATAGTGATGAATAGAAAACAAAAACTGCAAAATAAAATAGAAAATGAAAAAAATATTACATATTTTTACATAATGGATACTTACACATACTTAACGTTATGATAGAAGACCATGGACAAAACTGTCAAAAATGGTTAGGATATTTTTATTTTCTTTAATAGTTGGAAGTGTTTTCCAAATTTTCTTCAATGTTCACATGTAATTTTTATTTATTAGATAATTCTATCACCATGTTATATTTTGCTATTGAACCAAATATTAAAGTCTGTTATTACTTTTAAACTGTTTGTTTATGAATGAGATTAAAGTAAGGTATTTTTAAAAAAAACACCAATGTACATTTTAATAACAAATGGTATTATGTATGCAAAATTTTACAAGGATCTAATTGTTCTGATGCTCTTTGTCAAAATTTATTAGTATTGCATTTAATTATTTCCATGCATCTTCTGTTTACATCTTCACAATAACTCTATAGACTGAATTATTATTTTTCTTGTAGAGTTGTAAAAATTAGATTGAAAGTTTCTGTGCCTTACTAAGGGATGTACAGGTAAAAAGCTGGCACATATAGAATATAAACCTTAGATTTTCCAGTCCAAACCAATACTATTTATGACTACTTTATATCTTCTCTACAATATAAATGCAAGGTCTTCCGAAAGAACTCTTTATAATGAAAGAAATCTTCATAGTGAAATCATGTGAAGTTGAAACATGTATGGAGAATTCTATGATATAATTTTAAAGATAACACTACATATTTTTTTGCACATTTGTTGCCCTAAAATTCATGTACATTTAAACCACAGTTTTAACACAAGTTTTCTGGATCTTAATTACTATATAGATTTCTAAAAACATCTTTCTGGAAAATATTCAAGATCATGACTGGGCAAGTAAAGGATGTCTCAAGAAAAATACAGGGGAAGCGGCTGTAGCTCAATCAGTAGGGCTCCTGTTTACCATATGGGAGGCCCCGGGTTCGGTTCCCGGGGCCTCCCGGTGAAGGCAAGCCTGCCCGCAAGGCGTGGTTAGCTGACCCAGCGAGCACAAGCAGCAAGGGGGGAATAAATGAATAAATAAATAAATAAATAAATAAATAAATAAATAAATAAATAAATCTAAAAAAAAAAAGAAAAGAAATTACAACCTAAATGAATGATATATTTTAGAGAGAATCCAAGTAAATATCCAATAGGACCAAAGAAAGGATGCACTTGAAAATTCAGCATCACTGTCATTTCAATTTCCAGGAATCCTCTCTCTTCTGCATTACTCTAATGAGACCATTTTTCACTTCTTTGTTCCTAAGACTATAAATGAATGGGTTCAGCATGGGGATCACCATAGTATAAAATACAGAGGCCACTTGATCCTTTCCCAAGGAGTAAGAGTTCTTTGGTTTTAAATAGGTAAAAATTGCAGTGCCATAAAATATAGTGACACCCAGGAGGTGGGAAGCATAAGTAGAGAAAGCTTTGCACTTTCTTGAAGTGGAGTTTATTTTCAGGATAGTAGACATAATGTAAATGTAGGATACAGAGATTATGAAAAGAGACACTAATAAGGTGGAGCCAGTGAGAACGAATATCATTATTTCAGTTTCATGAGTATCAGTGCAGGACAGGGCTAAAATTGGGGTTAAGTCACAGAAAAAGTGATAGATTACATTGGATTTGCAGAAATGCAAACTGGTCATACAATGAAGGTTAACTAATGACTCAGTTAAACCAACCATGTAGGACCCACTGATGAGGGAGCAGCAGACTCTCATGGACATAAAAACTGGGTAATGAAGAGGATTGCAGATAGCTACATAGCGGTCATAGGCCATTGAAGAGAGAAGAAAACACTCAGTGGTACCCAAGAAGAAGAAAAAAGACATCTGTGTGAAGCAGCCCATGAATGAAATATATCTGTTAGAAGTCACTAAGTTCTCTAAAGTTTTAGGTGTGATGTAACTGAGATCAAGAAATGACAGGTGACTGAGGAAAAAGTACATGGGGATGTGAAGTTGGAGATTCAGGTGAATTATCAATATCAATCCTGCATTCCCTAGCACAGTAAGCAGGTATATCAGGAGAAATAATATAAAGAGCAACCGTTGGATCACGTCAGATTCTGTCAATCCCCTAAAGATGAATTCAGGCACATTTGTGTTATTCCTACTTTCCATAGCATTCACTGTTCTAAACCGTTGAGAATTCAAGGGAGATACTCAGCATGCAAGACTTCAAAAACGTTTTTGTTTATAAGAACGGACTTGTGTATTTTTAAATCAGTTTTGTGGTTCTAAAAGTTCATAATAAATAGTAGTTTGCAATGTATGATGAAAAATTTCTTAGCCTGGTCACAAATATCTATTAGATATGAACTAGTATTTGTATATTATGTAAGAGAAATGCAGAAATATTGCTTAACTAAAATGAATTTGACACTTTTGAATATTTCTCCTTTTTAACACATTTATTCAGGTGGACATATTATACCATAGATATTACTATTGTGCATATTTTTAGTGATTAAAAGAACAGCGAGTGTTACATAACTTACACAAAGTCACACCTATTAACTGTTGTTGGTGCTGTGATTCTACCACAAATAGTTAATTCCAGAACTCATGCTCATAACACTATATTCCTACTTACAGTTAATTTCAGGAAAACAGGAAAAAAGTCTAGATATATAATAAAAAATGATAGAGAGTTTAATGCATCACATAACAGTTCTTTTGAATCTAATATTATTTAATATAAATGACATCAAGAATTAAAACTTTAGGGAAGTGGCTGTGGCTCAATCAGTAGGGCTCCCGTTTACCATATGGGAGGCCCCGGGTTGGGTTCCCAGGGCCTCCTGGTGAAGGCAAGCCTGCCCGCATGGCATGGTTAGCTGACCCAGCAAGCACAAGCAGCAAGGGGGGGATAAATGAATAAATAAATAAAATCTTAAAAAAAAAAAAAGAATTAAAACTTTAGGCAACTGGGATATATTAATGTTATAGACTACTCATCATTATTAATTTTCAGAAGATATACTTTTAAATTCATTATTAAAATCAAATTTCTTAAAAATATATTTTCAATATATGTACTTTGCTTTATGGCTCTGATTCTATCAATTCTATATTTTCATTTTTACACCTCCTGCTGTTACTTAGGTAATGCCTACCTAAGTAGCATTACCTAAATATATATAAATGCATATTCCAGTAATAATTTCCCCATATTTTAGATAATTTAAAATGCTCTAACTTTGTGAATAATACTTACCAAGAATGAAGTGTTGAAAAACTTCTTCTAATATTATGTCTAGAATTTCATTACAATTCAGGATCAAATAAAATATGTAAACCATTTTATGAACTTAAAACTATGATATAATATTCTTTCCTTTGTGATCACATTTTTAATTTTTGTGCATGCATTTTTTGTTGTTGAGAGGTAAAATAAATCCACCAAAAGTTTTGTTCAGGTCCTTGTCAAATAGAAAGTTCAGCTGGAAATTTTGCCACACAGGTATATCAGGTAGCTATTGTGAACTAGAGTAGAGAAGAGTCTTCCTTGGCTTTCACCCTGATAATGCCAGGACACCTCTTATATTGAAGATTGCTGATAATGCAACATTTGCTCATCTCTGGGACCAATTTCCAAGGAAATTTGCTTGGCATGATGCCACAGATAAAAGTTTAAGAACCACTGCATATGTGTTAGGTTTGTAAGAGAAAGTTGCCTTGCCTTTAAAAGCCACATTATGATCAGCATCATTTTTTTTTTTTGTATTCTTTTGTGATGCTCTATTTTATGACTGGTTACAAAAGAAGATATTTCTAGAGAAATACTCTATCTGTGACTGAAAGCCCAGAATGTTAACTACCAGAGATAATATAACATATTTTTCACAATGAACATTTTTATATTTAAAAATGTGACACTATCATTGGGAGTAAACATTTTTCATTACACAATAATTATAGTACAACAAAGTTTAAAGATGATAATGAAACTCATTCAAAAATGTTAATCTTTAGATGTATTTTCTTCTGATAATTTTTCTTTGAGAATAAAGTTTATTTTTATGCATACTTATGTTTTCAGATAATTTTTATCACACTGTGTATGTTCAGTAACATCTTGACTTTATGATAAATATTTATAATATACCTTAAACTATGTTAAACATAATTTCATTTATTTTGCCTTGACTAGTTCTACATAATTACCTTCTTTCAAAGAGTTTTCACCAGGCCATGAATGGGAGTTATTGAGTCATCAAAAGGAAACATGGTGGAATTGCTCCAGACAGATTTATCATGGTCACCTAATTAATCTACTCAGTAGATACATTATTTTAGTCAACCACAACAATGTTTTCACAATTTGTTTTATTATTTTTATGTATTACCTTTTAATACATTAATGGAAATGTAAAAGAAAGTAAAAATCAGTGCTGAGATGATGCAAGACTTTATAATTAATTTATTGTCCAAAAGCTCAAATCAGGTGAAATGTTTTCTTGTAGCTCTTGTATTAATTAATGATAATGAAATCATTTCTCATGTTGCTATAAAACCCAGGATTTCAGGAGAGATTTTGTTGGTATCTGTGATGGTTAGGCTAATGTGTCAACTCGGCCAAGTAGTTGTGTCCAGGTGTTTGTTCCAGCAAGCACTGGGCTAATTGTAATACGGCAGCATTTGTGGACTTCAATCACCAGTGAGTTTACTGCATGGATGGTTGATTATATCTGCATCAATCAGGGAGATTGCATTATCGATGGGTGGTGCTTTTATCCAATCAGTTGAATGACTTAAGAGTGGAGGTGATTTCAACATTCAGAGAGAATTTCCCAGCTCATCGTTGGACAGGCAACTTCTCCCAGAGACTCATCAACAACCTTTCATCGGGCTTTCATCGGAGCCCCTGGTTTGCAGCTTGCCTGAGGAACCTGGACTTGTGCATCCCCATGGTCGCGTGAGAGACTCTTTTAGAGTTCCATATTATTCACAGATATCTCCTGCTGATTCTGTTTCCCGAGAGAACCCTGACTAATACAGTATCAATGAAGGAATTACAAAATGTTATAATATACATTTGATGAAATTTGGAAATAAAATTCTTCTCTTCATCAAAAAGAGAAAAACTTATTTGGATATTAAAAATCAACATTAATTTATTTCACAATTTGTCACAATGTGGTTTTAGCCAAAGAGAATAATGGAGATTTTCAATGTCAATGTCAACTTAACAGTCTCCCTACTATTTGCAATAGTTCCATGTTCATAGATTAGAATACTAAATATTGTAAGATGTCAGCAAATTATGGATTCAAAGCAATCACAATCAAATTCCAATAATCATCTTTGTAGAAATGGAAAAGCCAATCAACATATTTGTATGGAAGGTAAACCCCAAATAACTAAAAAGATCTTGAAAATGATGCATTTTGGAAGATTAAAACTTCCCAATTTTAACACTTATTACAAAGCTACTATAAACAAAACATCATGATATTGGCACAAGGTCAGACATATAGACTAATGGATTTGAATTGGGAGTTCAGAAGTAAACAAACCCTCATGTCTAAGGCAAAATGATTTTTGAAAAGTGTGCCAAGTCCACTCAATTGGGAAACATTAGTCTCTTCAACAAATAGTGTTGGAAAACTGGATATCTATATGCAAAAGAATAAGAGTGGACACCTATATTTCACCTTCTACAAAAATTAACTCAAAATAGATTAAATGCCTAAATATATGAAGCAAAGCTAAAAAAAAAAATCTCTTGGGGATTTAATGAATTAATCTTAATCCATTCATGTTCTTGGTGAATCCATTTAAAATAAGGCTTTTGAAGATGAATATAAAAGAACTTATGAAGATGGCCAACAAAACAGTGTGGGCTCTGATCAGATTACTAGAGCCATTTACACACAGAATAAAATTAGAGGTAGAAAAATAGACACAAAAGAAATTGGAAGTCATTAGGATCCAGTGTAGGAAGGATAATGTCCTACCTAGATGCATTGAAAAGTGATGGAAAAGCCAAGAATCAAGAGTTATTGGCATATAGGCTTAAGTTTAAGAAATCATGCCATTTTAAAAATTCATGGTAAATTAATCTCTTTTATTCCATTAATGATTCTTAGATTCTAGACAGACTGGATCAATGCTATATGTCCTGATTAATAAGATTTATGAACATGTGAATTAACTTGAGAAGGAAGAATACCATAGAATCCAGGATCCATCAAAGTGTTAAAAGTGGGATTTAATGAAATGTTCTGGAAAATTAAGAAATCACAATGCATCTCTGACTCCACAAAATGTGAATTTTACAAAAGAGTCTATTCCAAAAACTTAAAGTTTAATATAATATAAGTATAGGCAGGTATTATTTAAAACCTTCAAAGAAATACTCTTAAGAAGTCTCCACCATTAGACCTGTATCCAATGCAGACAAAAGAGAATTTTCATGGCTTTGGAAGAATGAAGGGCAGACCGCATCTACAGAAAGAATGTGCTGCAGGCTTCTCTCAGTGGTGGCAACAAGAAATTTTTTTTTAGTTCTCGGATAATTGAGAATAATGGTATTGCTAAATCAGATTAGGTTGTATTAATTGCAGTTTATAAATTTCTGTTCAGTGTGATGTAAGGACCCATTCATTTATATGATTTTTGCATCTATTACACTTCCTAATTAAAGCATAATAAAGTCATTCTTTAGGAGAAAAAAAATAAGATTCTTTGGCTGCCAGCTAAGAACACCACATTATTGAGGAAGAAAGAATTACCTCACTGGCTTCTCAATGTTGGACTTCTGGGAGTCTCAAATCTATGAGTTAATAAATTTTCATTGTTTAAGCCTACCCCAATTATTGTATTTACTTCAGCTACCAGGAAACTAACAAAAATTCCTTATGGGATATCTAGGGAAATCTCTCCAGGATCTTGTGTTTGGTAAAGGCTGTTTAGCATGTACACCAAAAGTACAGCAACAAAAACAAAAATAGATAAATGGGATTTCATAAAAAAAAACATTGGTACATCAAAATATTTTATCATGGAAGTGAAAACAAATACTTACAGGAGGAAATATTTTGGAAATCATATATTTGATAAGGGTTTATTATACAGTCTATATAAGGAAATCCTATAACTCAACAACCAAACAAACAACCCAATTAAATAATATGCAAAACTTAAATAGATTTTTCTCCAAAGAAGATATATAATTGACAAATAGGCATATGAAACGATTCACAACATCATTGCCATTAGGTAAGTGCAAATCAAAGATACAGTGAGACACAATTTCACACCCACTAGAATACGTACTATGAAGAACAGAAAATAGCAAGTGTTAGGATGTGGATAAGTTTTCAAACTTATTCTTTGATGGTCACAATGTAAAATGGGGCAGCCACTGTGAACACAGTTCAGTTTCCTCAGAATGTTAAGTATATAATTATCATATAACCCAGCAATCTCATTTCTATATATACACCCTATATAATTGAAATCAAGACTCAAACAGATATTTGCATACCAATATTCATAACAGTATTATTCACAACTGTCAAAAGATGGAAACAACCAAAATGTCCATCATCAGATGAATGGATAAACAATATGCAAAATATGCATGCAATGGAATATTACTTGACCATAATAAGTTCTGAAATAGTCTACTGCATGAATGAACTTGAAGAAATTATGTTATGTTAAATAAACAAGAGCCAAAGGACAAATATTGTGAGATCTTACTGACATGAAATATTTGAAATCTGTAATTCTATATGCGTTACATATTTCACAGCTAGGGTCTGTGAAGAATGCAATTATGAATAAGCAAACTCTTCTCTCAAGAAGTTTACAGTCTTCTTGGAGAAAGATAAATATATATACACCCATAGCCCACACACATGCAAATATTTTACTTTTTAAAAAGCTTCATAAAATTTCTTTGATTCTTTTCAATATATATTTCAAATGTGGTGTCCAGACTCATTCCTTTGATTCCTTTGATTATTACTGAATGATTCATGCACAATAAAGTAGTACTGAGAGAAAAAATCTCTCTAATGATCACATGCAATTTCTCAGGAAGTTCATTCATCTGGGTTTACATTAAAGAATAATTATTCAACCATTCAATTCTCTTTTTATGGGAAATTTTTCATTTTAATATGATAGATTCATTATTAACAATGGTTTTCTGCTTGATTTAGAGACATGAACATCTCTATATATACCTCCAGTTTGATTCAGAAATTATTTTGCACCTAGTGCTTCTTTTGTCTACACCCACCCACACACATTTGTTTAATTTGTTTATCAAGACTTTGAAATTAGAGTGTCACACTATAGGTATTCAGATATTATACTGCTATTTTTTAAAGGAGAACATACTCTACATTGAAGAACAGATCCGTTTTCTTTGTAACTTAAAATCAAAACCACGTCTGATTACAGAAAAATGATTTAAAAAATTAACTATCTTAGCTATATGACTCCACTTTATTAATATTAGTCAAGGGCTCCTTTAGCACTTGGCACCTCAAATGAAATGACCAAATGAGGAAATTATCCATATACTAAATTTTCTTAGTTCTATGCTCTTTCTTGTTTTATCTCAGGCTAATAGCTGCTATTGTGTTAGAAAATCCTAGGAGTCTTCATATCTTAATCTTTAATGTTCTGCTCTCAATCTGCCAATAGCTAAGGAAACAGAATGTATATATATATCAGCATCAATTTAATATTTTTCACCGAATACATTGTGAAGTGTGCTCAAACAAGTTTGGTGTGGCATAAATTTCAGGCATTATTCATATGCCTCTTTACTTCCATATGTCTATGCTCTGAATATTGATGCACCTAAATGGCCTCTTTATACAGTTATTCAGTGTTCCAATCCCCCCCAAAATTTGTAATTCATCTCCCAGTTAGTTTCTGTTATGCCATTTGATGTTATTCTTTTCCCAATTACTGGAGTAATGATTGCTAAAGTCATATGGGTTGTTTTAAATGGAACATGCATAGATTACTCCAGGAAATATTTTCCTCTGTATGATTCTCAGGGGAACATTTTTCACTACTTTGTCAAACTGTGAATCACTTAATTTAGCTTTGGAATGACAATGGAACAGAATAAAGAGGCCACCTGTGCCTGATCCAGGTATCCAAATTGGGTGGAATAAGTAAAGCTTTCCTTATTTGCAGATGATATGGTCCTATATACAGAAAACCCTGAACATTTTACAATAGAGATCCTAGAACTAATAAATAAATTCAGCAAAGAGGTGGGATACAAGATCAAAATGCAAAAATCATGAGTGTTTTAATCCATAAGCAATGAACAACCAGAAGAAGATATCAAGAAATGAATTACATTCACAATAACAACTAAAAAACACATATACTAGAAATAAATCTAACCAAGGATATAAAAGTCACAGACAAAAAACTAAAAACATTGATGTAAATAAATCAAAGATGACATAAATAAATGCAAAAAACATTGTTTGTTCATGGTTTGGAAGATTAAATGTTACTAAGATGTCAATTCTATCGAAATAAATTTAAAAATTCAATGCAATCCCAATCAATTTCAACAACCTTCTTTGCAGAAATGGAAAAGCACACCACCAATTTTATATATTATGTTAAGGGACCCCAAATAGATAAAGCCATCTTGAAAAGGAGGAATAAAGTTGGAGGAGTCACACTTCCTGATGTGAAAACATATTACAAAGCCACAGTAATAAATACAGCAAAGGGACAGACATATAGAAAAATAGAGTAGAATTAAGAGCTCAGAAAGCAACCCTCACATTTATGGCCAACTGATTTTTGACAAGGGGATAAAGACCATTCAATTGGGAAAGAAGAGTCTCTTTAAAAATTGGTTAGGTGAAAACTGGATATCCATTTGCAAAAATAAATAAATATAATAATAATAAAAGAAGAAAGAAGACCCATACCTCACACCTTATAAAAAATCAACACCAAATGGATCAAAGAACTGAGTATAAAAGCCAGAACTATCAAATACCAAGAAGGAAACATAATTAAGCATAATTAAGCATCTTCAGGAACATTTGTATATTTTCTTAGACGTTTCTTTGTAGGTCCCCCAGTTAGAATTGGCTTATGACCCCACTTACACAGCTTCTGTCTTTCGTTCACTGATACTTTCTGAACATATAGTGATGCATTGGGAACAATACTTCCATTTGCTCCTATTCAATGTAATAAGGAGGTTGGGGGTTTAGGCTGAGCTAATAATCTTTGGTGGCATTTGGTTGGCTATTGTTTAGGAAGGTGAAGACAGAAGACAACATGGACAACAAGGGGGCCCTGGTGGGTTTTTGGGTGGGGAAGCCTAGGTTTTCTGGTTCATTTTCAGGTGGAGTTTCTAGCTGTGAATTAAAGAAATTATCCTGGTTGGGGCCAACTGGATTGGTGTTGGGGGGTTAAGAATACCTTACTGGATGGTGAACTCAGTTCCTGAGTCTCGACCAGTTACATATAGCCTGAGGCCCCATGTCTTAGCTCCCTTCCAGACATCATCAAACCCATTAGTAATACAGATGTGGATGGGGTTACCTGACCCTGTGGTTTGGTTCTGGGGCTTTGCCTCCTTATTGAGGCTGATAGCAGCATTTTTGGAAGTTCATGGGGCTAAGGTTTCACAACCCCATTGGGCACAATGGTTCTGTCCTTGAGTATTGCATTCTGGGGGCCTGTCTGCAGGGCAAATATAGAACTGAACCTCAGCTAGTCCTTTTAATAAATTCTGGTTTCCACATCCCCAACTTGTAAAAGAGCTTGTGAAAGGACATGAGCTATTTAGCTTTACATGGTATTCTTCTCCGAGAAGGGAACATAATCCGAAGGAGAAGGTAGGATTTTTCTTGGTAGTTTGAGTAGCATTTAGAACCTTCCCATCCTCGGTTCTTGTAATGCTCCAGTAATAGGAGGGTAACCGAAAACCACTACTAGTGCATACGCTAGAAACCAGGAGGGACAGCAAACTCATTTGCCAGGGCATTGTCATATTCCTCCCGCTTCTCCACCCTTGGTCTTAACTAGTTCGGTGAATCTTGATTTTTAAGGGGTCTTCTGTCCTGGTGACTGTCCACTTTCCTGTTTCTGAGTCCTCCTTGCTGGACCTGATGACTTTTAGCTGGGACGCATGTATCCAGTGTTTTTTTTTTTTCTGTGACTTTTACTGTCATGGGTGTTGTGAGGATTACCACATATGGGCCAGTCCACCGCGGCTAGAGTGTTCCAGCATGGAGTATCCAAACACAGACTAGATTTCTGGGCTGCGCCTGAAATAAAAGAGGGTTAGTACTTGGGCGAGGGAGATGGGCTTCTTGGACTGTTTGATTGACTGCTTTTCTGATCCTGTCTAGTACCTTTAGAGTAGAAAAAAGATATTGGTTGTCATATGCAGATATTTGTTCTAACCCAAACTTGGGCAACAGGGGCGGGGGTCTGCCAAATAATATTTCATAGGGTGTAATTCACTGCATGTAGGGGGTATATCTGACTTTAAGGAGGGCTAAAGGAAGGAGACTTACCCAGTTTTTGCCAGACTCCAGAGCCAACTTGGTTAGAGTTTCTTTTAAGATGTGGTTCATCCTTTCAACCTGTCCCGAATTTTGGGCCCGAAATGCACAATGCAGTTTCGAGTTTATACCCAGGGCTTTAGCCAATTGTTGAGTCACCTGTGCTATGAAGGCTGGGCCATTATCTGATCCTGTTTTAAGTGGAAGCCTGAACCTCAGAATGATTTCTGCTATCAGCTTCTTAACTACTACTGTGGCTGTTTCGTTTTTAGTCGGGTAGGCTTCCACCCATCCCAAAAATATATCTACCAGCACCAGGAGATACCTGTACCCATATTTTCCCAACTTTATTTCGGTAAAGTCTATTTCCCAGTGCTCCCCTGGTCCCATCCCTCAGATCCTAGTTCCCACAGGAATATGGGCAGCAACTCTTTGATTTACTCTGGCACAGACTTCGCATCTCGATGCAATACTTTTGCTGATTTTAGACAAACCTGAGAAATAAAAGTTTTTATTATTATTAGTTCTATTAATTTGGTGCCGCCCATATGCATGGTGTCATGCAGCCTTTTGACCAATTGTTTTCCCACGCCAACAGGTAAATATGTTCTGCCATCAGGCAGGACTAGCCAACCATCTGGGGAAACTTTTGCTCCTAGACTTTATCCTTGTTTGACGTCTTCCGGAGATTACTGCAATATTGGGGGCTCCCGGCTGGGGACTGTCGGGAACATTTGGACAGAGGCGACTGGTAAGAAAGCAGCGGTTCACTGGACTTCATCCACTAGTCAGTTACCTTTGGCCTGAGGGGAGTTTCCCTTCTGGTGTCCCTTGCAGTAAACAATGGCTACTTGGTCAGGGAACCAAGTCACTTTTTTTTTTTTTCTCTCCAAGTAAAGATTTATTAGTAGATGATAATAGATATTTAACCATTCTTTTAAAATTGTATTTTACCAAGCAGTTTACAAATTTTTCTTTTATAAATACACAAAATTTACATATGAGAGAGTATCATCCTAATATGAGTTATATCTAGTTTTCACCTCAAAACTGCCACATCCTTGTTTCTGTAAATACATATTTTTTAACAGAATCTGTAAACTAAGAAAATATTTATGCAATGATCAACATACTCATACCACCCTCCTCCAGCATCACATGACACCGAGGTGGAATATTTTTTACATCATGAAAAAATATAATGACATTATTCACCCCAATCCACAGACCATATTATATTTTCAAACTATTTTCCATGCCCTGCCTTCAACATGTCTGGAAACTTGTGTGTAAGTGGTGTGTCTGAACCAAGTCACTTTTAAGAGTGCTAAGACTTCAGTTTCATATTTTTAATTTCTTTTCCTCCAGATGTTAGGAATCCTAGCTTTTTGTATAGTGTACCGTGTACATGGACTGTAGCAAAAGCATAATGACTGTCCATATAAATATTGACAGTTGGGCTTTTTGCCCATTTTAGAGCCTGGGTAAGGGCTATTAGTTCAGCCCATTGGGCAGAGGTGCCATGGCTTAAGGACTGAGCCCAGATAGTTTTGGGTGGCTCTACTACTGCTGCTCCCACATAACAGACTCCATCTTTAACAAAGCTGTTGCCATCTATGTACAGATTATGGGAAGTCTCTGGCAAAGCACATCAGTGAAGTCTGGGCATAGCCCTGTCAGGATTTCCAGTAAGTGCAAGCAGTTGTGGGCCACTGGCGGGGCACTAGAGTCAGGGAACAGGGTGGCCAGATTACTGCCTCTGTTTTTGAGAATACTACAGAGGGTGGGTTCAACAATAAAACTTGATATTGTGTGATTTGGGCATTAGCTATCCAGCAGTCCGGGGGACTGCAGAGGAGGGATTCCACCAAATGTGGAGCTGTCACCACCAGATTTTGGCCAAAGGTTAACTTAGAGGCTTCCTTAACTAAAAGGCAGTGGCCGCGATGGCTCTGAGGCAGTTGGGTCATCCGGCAGCTACATAGTCCAGCTTTTTTGAGAGATATGCTACTGGTTGGTGCCAAGGCCCAATGGGCTGGGTTAAGACTCCTTTGCTAACCCCGGGACTTTCATCAAAGAATAGATGAAAGGGTTTGGACAGATCAGGTAGCCCGAGGGCGGGGGCACTCACCAGAGCTGTCTTCAGAGAGTCAAAGGCTTCTTGCTGTTCTCTGGTCCACAACAAGTCATTTCCTTTGCCTGCCTTAGTGGCGTAAAGGGGCTTAGCAATTTCCGCGAATCCGGGGACCCACAGTCTGCAATATCCCACCATACCAAGAAATTCACGTACCTGTTGTTTTGAGATCTGTGCCAGGATGCCCAATATGGTTGTATTCTGTTGCGTGAAAGTTGCCGTTTCCCTTTTTCCAAGATGTATCCCAGGTATGTTACAGAGTGGGAGCATAGCTGAGCCTTTTTGGTGGATACACAATACCATATTTTTGCCAAGGCTTTGAGTAGACTGAGGGTTGCCGCTTTGCATGTGTCCAAGTCCCGTGCTGCTAGGAGGAGGTCGTTTACATACTGAAGTAGGGTAATACCTGGATGCTGCTCCCTGAAGAGGGACAAGTTCTGCCCCAGAGCCTCCCCAAACAAGGTGGGGGAGTTTTTTAATCCTTGGGGAAGTCTGGTCCAGGTTAGTTGCCCGCTCCCCTGGAGCCGAAGATCTTCAAACGCAAAGATGGGTTGGCTAACCAGTGCCAATGGTATGGGAAAAAAATGCATCATTTTAGATCCAGGACAGAGTTGGTGGTATGTTCTGGAGGAAGCTGGCTTAGAAGCATGTACGGGTTAGGGACAGTTGGGTGTATCGTTTCAACCCTCTTATTCACCTTCCTAAGATCCTGTACCAGGTTATAGTTTGTGCTCCCTGGCTTTTGCACAGGAAGTAAGGGGGTGTTCCATGAAGACTGGCAGGGAACAAGAATACCTGCATTGAGTAGACAGTTGATGTGTTTTTCAATTCCAGTCCTGGCCTTGTGACTAATTGCATACTGCCATACCCAGATGGGGAGAGATGTGCTGAGTAGCTGCACTACCAAGCTGTGGGAGTACGCCTCGTCTGGCAGCCCAACGGCCTCCCCTGGATCCAGACTTACTGAAACAGAATAGAACTGGTGGTTCCTTAGGTCAAATTATTAATCTCCCCTGGATTTCTGGCCAGACTGAGGACCTACCAAGGCTGAGGAACGTCTCTCAGAGGCCTTCCCCCTGGAAGCCTCAGTGTGGCTGGCTCTGGTCTATCTCACTGGGGCCTCTAAATGAAGTGGAATATTTCATGCAAATAATTCCCAGGAGGAAATTTAATGGAACCTTTATTACCGGCTGACTTTAGTAAGAGTCGTGCCTAACGTCTGGAGACTGCAGTTTTTATAGATCCTTTTCCTGTGGGCCAAACCTTCCCACATTCTCCAAAGGCAGGATTGGCTTAGTCATAAACATTTCTATATAAGGTTATGAGCAAAGCAAGCAAGCAAAGTTCCAGAAGCTGAGATTTGCTGTTAGCGTTCCAGCAGGGAGGGGGATTGGTTGATTTTTGGAGCATAACTTGCTGATGTTTATCAGACCCTGATGGACACATGGGTTTTTCCCAACTAACATTGTTAAGGGATTTTTCTACTGTGTACTTCCTGGTATTGTTTTACTTCCTTCTCACATTCTGATTTGAAACAATTGTAATAGGGAAATTCAGAGAGCAGAATCTAAATATAGGTTACCAAGGGCTGCTTTGGCTCTAGGGAATGGAGATTTAATGCTTAATTTGTACAGAATTTCTACTTGGGTTGGTTGTAAAGTTTTGGAAATGAATTTAAATGAAATGCAAAGGAAGTTATTAATTCATTAAAAAGTATATAAAAGACTAATTTAAAACTGGCTACAAGGTACAGATATTCCAGGATCCCTAAAGCTCATCTACCTTTAGTGGTTCCTAGGATGTTATATGCTTTCACAGTTCCTATTGATGCTTTATCCTCTGGCTATGAAAGATGAACTTATATTAATCATCATTACTAAATTTACATTAAGTGAAGAAATCCCCAAGAAATGATCTCACATAACCTCAACTCATATCTGCTTCTGCCAAATTGATTCTGTTTTTTTTTATTTTTGTTCTAAGATATGTTTATTTGAAGACACCTTTAGAATGGACATAATTCAATAAAATTGACTATTTTCTCAGAAGAGATGTTGTCCACCAGATCACTTACATAAAGGACAAATATTCAAAGAGTTAATTCTTAGATGTGAGCTTGTGATGCAATAAAATAACTTTCAGGACCTCAGATTCTAATCAATTATGCATAGAGAACGCATACATCACTACTGGAAGAAGCACATGTTTTAAATCAGTGTATTTTAAATATATACTCGAAATCCCTCTAAAAATCACAACTAGCAAGTACATTTTCAGAGACATGTGAACAACACATTGTCTTAAAAGGCAATTAAAGGGAGAGGGGGTGGTGTATATGGGAATCCCCTTTATTTTTGATGTAACATTTATGTAATCTAAAGCTTCTTTAAAAATAAAAAAGATATCCGAGGAATAAACTGCCTCATATTAAATAACAGTATAATGTTAAAGGGTATAACTTCAGTTATTCTTAAAAATATGCTACATAGCACAAAAACATGTATTATTTATAATAACCTTTCTTTAAATCTTTCAAATTAATAAAATAAAAATGGTTAATTTTATGTTATGTGAATTGTACCTCAATAAAAAATATGCAGATAACCCCAAGAAAAATAAACAACACAAGTAAGCTACTTGAAGCCACAGTATCTTAAAATTTGCTTTCCTGATTACGATCTTTTGAGATGATTTTTCTGGAATACAGAAAAAAAAATTACTTCAAAATTAATTCTAAATATCCATCTCTTATGATAATTAATATATTTGCAGCATTTCAGGTTCTTTTTAAAGGCTTCTACCATTCATATAATGGCTTTCAACTGTTAGATTAAGTTGATTCAAGTAGGTCAGTTTATCAGTTTAATTGTTCTTTAAAATTAACAAAAATATTCTTTCTGTGGGAAAGGAAGAGGTGAGCACTGGGAACAAGGATACACTCATGTATGCCTAAAAATATCAGGTCAATCATTATTTTAGTAATAGTACCAAATTATGTGTCAAGTTAACTTAAATGAAATTCCACTACCCTGCCTCTATTTTCCTAAAAGTTGATTCCAAATGGTGAGAACTGGTAGTCTTCCATTGTTTTCTCTCTTAAAGGTCAATTCAGAATAATGGTATATTTAAATCTCAAAGTAATAACTTTTCAGTGTTCATATCTCAGCTCAATTTATCTTTCCTTCATCCATGAATTCAATGACTTTCTTGTCCCCATGGAACCTCACTTTCATATCATTTGAAAAAGACATTTAATAGTTGATAATATACTTTATTACTATTCAGCTCTACCACTTTACTTATCCTACAATTTGCAAAAAGACAGGAATTGTGGCTTTTTGTATACTCAATTGTATCCCCAGGCTATAAAAATCATAACTGGGACATATAATTTATTGAGAAAAAATTTTTGAATAAACTGTGAGTCACCGAATGGATAATAGGTAGTAGCCTTTGTTTGCTATTTGTTGACTTGACATTATATAAATGCATTACATGTAATAAGTCATTTATCACATAACAACTTTAGCAGATGGTTCTATCATACCCCATACTCACAGTTGAGGGAACAGGGGTATATCAACTCTATAGATGGGCTCATGTCTGCATTGATCTTAAGAGTGATACTTCATATCAAAACTAAACATCTTGCATACAGAGTCCTTGCTGATAATGGATTTTGTACATAGAATGAAAAAAGACACATCTTTATACTTTGCTAACTATATTATCAAGCATTCAAGAGATGCAATATGAAGTACTGAAGGTCTTCATTTTGTCAATTGCAGGTGAAGGAAAAAAGAAACTATGTAGAAAGTATCAGAAAATTATTTTCAATTGGTTTTGACAAAATATTTAATTGGTTGATACATGTAAAATATGTAGAACTTGTAGTTTTTATGTCTGAGTGATCAATATTGAAGACAGAAGCAGAAGAAGCAGAAGCAGGAGGAAGAAGGGAATGAGGAAAAGTAGCGAGAGGAGAATATTGTAAAAGTAAATGGATGAGATTAGTTTTACCTGCAAAGTTTCAGAGGTTCTATTACATTTTCATGATGCAATACTAGAACTCCAGGTATGCATTCTACAAGCAAGTGTGGAGTTATCAAGAAAGGAGGTATTTGAAGCCACAGCAATGAATAAGATTTGAAAAAGAAATATAGAACTTCCACTTCTACTTAGGATGGGAAATATTCAGAAAACATTTCATCAGCCCTAACAATTATAAAAAGACATTTTTCTTGAAAAAAATAAAAGTTTTCATAATGGCACAAGGAAGATGAGGTTTGAAATATCCAGTAAATTTAATACCGAGGAGGGATAAGCCCCTTAAAAAGAGATAGGAGGAATTAACTGTTCCACATTTGACAGTGGGTTGGAAGAAGAATGACCACTGTGCAAGCAGATAAGTTAAATATAGATGAATTTCACAGAAATTAGTGAAAGCAACTGTGGACTAGAGTACCAATTTGGAAAAGCAATGAGCCCAAGATTCAAGGAGTTTGTAGTCACTCATTATTATATCATATCATCTCATCATATCATATCATATCATATCATATCATATCATATCATGTTACAAGTTATCCCATTAACACAAGATGATTGCAATAATGATAAATCTTCTTTGGTCCATGGTTACACTCCCTCATTATTTTTGGTCATTCCTCAATATTGAGGGATTTGGGGAAATGTCAACTCTGATTGCTTTAGGGTAAGAAAGAATATAGATATTAGGGGCAAAGAAAGGAATTGTTTTGCTGATGAGACTGGTCCATCATCATCATTCTTAGTTCTCCAGGGCAAGCACAAAGAAATAGAGAGTAGGAGTTGGCTGCAACTCTGTTGGGCTTCAGGGCTCAACCAGGATATGACAAATCTGAAAATTTAAGTCCCTAAGAAATATACTTAACTGGTACTTTGAAAATTAGAGTTTCAAATAAAAGGAGTAGAAAAATGATCACTAGGGGAATTATAATTGAATATAACTCTACTATATTAAGAAATAGATTTTCATATATTCCCAGATAAGTCCTGCCAAGGGGCTGTTGACTTCATGAGGCCATGTGCTTTGCCTATGGTGTCTGGACATCCCTAGAACTCTCAGGAGCACTTTTTTTTTTTTTTGAGGCTTTGTTTACTGTGGCAGTTTGTGAAATATAACTGAGACCTGCAACTCAATTTCAAATCTCTTAGCCATAAAAACTCTATTTTATTAGATATTCCCCCTTTTTCCAAATACATCACTGATCAATGCTTGGTACCAGGGAGAATTATTCCTTGGAGTCATGTCTCATATTAGGTGGAAGATAGTTGAGATCATATTTAGAGTTTGGTTTTGAGAGATGGCACATTTGAGTAACAAGGAGGTTTTCAGGGGGAAACTCTTAAGCATTAATTATAATTAATCTTAATTTCATTATTATGGGAATAAGGTTCATAAGTGCAAGCATTAAGATTAAAGGTTGGGCTTATTGGCCTGTTATTGGCCTGTTTTCTTTTATTAGTAAAGGCTTATATCTTCCAGAGTTTTCTGCAATCTTATTTGGGAAAGTAAAATGAGTTCCCAAGGAGGGAAGTTTAATATTTTATTAGCTATTACATGGGCCTCTATTTATACAGAAAATATACCTATAGCAACAAAGATACATTTATATCCCATAGAAGGATGCTTTTGGTGCATTTTTCCCATATAACATCCCAGTCAATATCCTGTACTACTAATGTACCATTGCTATAGACCTTAAAAGAAAATTATATCTGTACTATAAGCCACAATCTTTGGCCACCATGGAGTTCACTTTGTTATGCCATCCCCCAGTATATCCTTTAGCTTTCCTCCTAGCAAAGCAAACTATATCATCACAACTTCCTATTTCAACCATACTCCTGCACTGTTAATTGTACTCACATCTCTGGGCTACCATCACCTCACATTTTCAAAACATTATATATATATGTAAGAGTCCAGAGACCAGAATGACATCCCCTTTGTACCAGTTGGGCTGTTTGCTGTATTTATGAATTCTAAAAATACATATTGGATCATGCTTGTAAACTGGTCTGCTAATCTGGGCATGACTAAGTTATGATTAGGGCATTAACTGGGCTAGTCAGTAGGGCATTAAGCCCCACTCCTTGGTGGGTGGAGAAATCAAAGATAAAAGACATGGCAAAGAACAGTGTTGGAGCAGTTTTGGGTTGGAGTTTTGATGTGGAGTCTTGACCCCTGGGACGTAGTGTACAGAGGAGCTTGGTCATGAGCAAAAAGAGAAGGCCCTGGGAAGAGAAGCAAGCCATTTGCCTGATAGCCTACTGGTGGCACAAAGCAAGCCTGAGCCCAAAGAGAGGCAAACCCCAGGAAGAGAGGAACCCAAGAAGCCTGAACCCTGGCAAATGTCAGCCGCTTTCATGCTCCAACACATGGCAACAGACTTTGGAGAAGAAAGAAACTTATACTTTGTGACCTGGTAACTCTAAGCTTCTACCCCAAATAAATACCCTTTATAAAGACCAACAAATTTCTGGTATTTTGTATCAGCAACCCTTTGGCTGACTAATACACCCTTAAATAAAATACATCCTGAAATGCATAACCACCTGGTGTAACCTGGATGCTCACTAGTTAAAAAATAACAGACTTCCCTGAAGGAATGTATGTACAAATGGCCCTACCAACCTTAATACCCACAAGGGTATATACTTCCTTCTTGTGATAACATCACCAAACACCTGGTTTGTGCACCTAATGCAAATTTTGTAGAAACTATGTTCCCAAACCCTAAGAAACATTTCTGTCCTAAGACCCCTTATATTTCCTTTCATTTTCTCACCTATTTGTTAAGCACTAATGTAATTCTCCCACCAGTCACCATTGAGGTCTCCTTTTTTAAGTCCCAATAAAGCTCATGTCCAACATTTACCTGATGCATTCTTTGGTCTTACATCTTCCCCAAATTGTACCCTTCAAAGTTGGGTTGAAAAATTGATGAGCCAGCCAGGAAAATGAAGGACCATTGGGAGTGATGGGCATGAGTTCTGGGAAGTGAAAATCCACTGGGGTAATCCTCACTTGTACTATAACATCCATGTGGGGACGTGTGGCTGCCCTCCTGGACAAGTGGGAACCAGATGAATGGGGACCGCCAAGAGAATATGAGGTTGCCCACTTGCTTGACTGTTATGAAATTGTGTGTGAGTATGGGAACACCCGCAAAACACTGGTAGGAGTAGAGTACAGGCTGCAAGTACAAAAGTAAAGATAGCAATCATACCACCAAAGCAGTTGGCTGGCTGTTGCTAGACGTGGTATGGTCAGCTACAGCAGATTGCCTCAAGAAAAACAAAGAAATCTACCACTTAGAAAGTAATTTGCATACTTCCACCTCTGCCTTAGTGACAGATTCCTCTGAACAACTAGATAAGAAAGAGTAGCAATTAGTTTAGCTGCTGGAGAAATGAAAATTTAGCAACATTAATGTTCTCTGTTTTGTTTCCATTTTATTTCTAATTAGATCTGGATAGACACATTAATAAAATTGGTGCTGTTGAAATGAACAACTTTATGAAAGTATAAAAGAGAAAGAGAGAAAAAAGGAAAATGAATAGGAGAATACTGACTGCTTTTGTAAGCCTGCAATTAAATCATGGCTTAGTCCTGATAGCAACCAGCAACCAGACTCCCCTTCCAACTTACCTCCAAAAAACTTTTTCTAATATTGAATGCTACTAGGTATTTGAAATGAAGGGTAGTTATCTTTGCATATAGCCAAACTGAAGCATTATTCTGACAAGTTTGTTTAGTGTTAATTGTAACTGTATATTTTAAGAGGTTTACTTGGAGACAGTAACCTGTCCAAGTAACTCCAACTAATTTTGGTAACTTAAGTATGTATGTTATGCAATGGGTTTTTACTATTAAGAAAAAAGAAAGTAATTTTATCCCAAGAAAATGACTGGTGTGGCTGTTTGGCCTTGTTTATGAATTCCAGAAATAGATATTGGATTATGTTTGTAAACTGGTCTGTTCCTCTGGGCATGATTAAATTATGATTAGGGGTTTGGGCCACGTCAGTAGGACGTTGAGTCCCTGCCTTCTTGGTGGGTGGGGATTCACAGAGAAACCACATGGCAGAAAAGAGAGTGGGAGTTTTGAGCTGGAGAACAGGAAGTAAGCACACAGAGGAGCAGAGCAGCTGATCTTGGAGAGAATCAAGCCCCAGGAAGAGAGAGACGGAGTCAAACATCAGATAATTTACAGCTGACCTTGTGGAGATTTAAGCCTAGAGAGCCTCACACTCTACAGCTGACCCTGTGGAGAAAACAGAGGAGCTGAACACAGAAAGGAATGAACCCTGGGAAAAGAGGAACCCAGGAAGCCTGAACCCTGTCAGTCATCAGCAGCAATATTGCTCCAACACATGGCAATAGACTTTGGTGAGGGATGTAACTTTATCGCCTGGTAATGGTAAACTGCTACCCCAAATAAATACCCTTTATAAAAACCAAATGATTTCTGGTATTTTGCATCAGCATCCCTTTGGGTGACTAATACAACTGATTATTAAAAAGAGGAAAATGAGAGATAAAAAGTTTAGTGAATACAGAAAGTACAGAAGGTTCATGGAAAAGGAATTTTTGGGCCAAATTAAGTAATATTTGATATTACTTAATAATATTTGATAGGTCTATCTACAACGTTTTAAAAAACTTAGTATTTGAAAATTTTCCCAAGTGCCAACTGGCAACACAACTGGAAAAAGATCTTGAATAAAAGGGGGAAATGGAAAAGACAAATGAGTTCAAGTGGCTAAGAGACTTCAAAGAGAGTTGGGAGGTCATCCCAGAGGTAACTCTTACGCACACCTCAGTAGGAGCTCATAGAACATCTAGGTGCCTATCACCCCACTCAGTGGGGTTCCTGAGAGCTCCGGAGACACTCTGGTCCTATATAAGGGGGGATAGCCCCAGAAACTGATGCCTTATCAGTGGGTTCTATTTTGGAATCTGTGCTCCTGAGAGTGACAGAATTAGACTCAAATAAGTCCTCCCTGCACATGCTTCACCAGTCCCTTCTATTCAAACCTATATGTGATGCTGGAGTTTTTAGGTATACTTCCAGAGACTGGAGCCTCCCACCTACCTATGTGCCAGGTGTGCATGAAATCTAGGTGGAGCTGCAACTCCTACCCTACAGCTCAATGGACTCATCCAAGTCACCTGGTGAGGAGACAATGATGGGAAATGGCCATCCCAGGGAATGAAGAGGGCCTGCATCTGCAGGCAGGATCATCCCACCCACCATATCCATGGGATATAAGCCCTCTCTCACCTGGAGTTGGAGTGGACATCACCATCCCAGTCCCCTCAGGAATGGGGGAAGAACTATGGACTAGAGTGGACTTGATGGTATTCTCTTGTTCACATATGGTGATTCTAGCAATGCAAGAAATTATAACAATGAGGTGGAGCCAGTGGCCACTTGACACTTTTGGGGTAGGGAGGGGATGAGCAGTTGAAATACAGTGGCTTCTTTGGGAGTTGGAGGTTGTCCTGAGTACTGTTGTGGCAACGGATGTAGGCCATTTTAAATCAGCACACACCACTCAGAACTGAGTGGGAGAGAGTGTGGTCTACAGTGTGAACTGTGGTCTATGGTTGGTGGCAAGGCTCCAGGATGTGTAAGTTCATTGAGGGTGGTGGGCCACACTGTGGGAGATCTTTGTGTGGAATGTGGTGGGAGGTGTGGGAGGTGTGCAACATGGGAATCCCAGTGGGTTCCATGTAATATTTTGGGTAATCTAAGCACCTCTTAAAATATATGTATATATATATATATAAATAACATTTTTGTAAGCAAATACACATATATGCATATATATTTATATTTATATATCATTTTGCAAATGTTTGTATGTATTGTGAGAATTTTGATTTTTACCCATAATAAAAAAAAATGAAAAAAATAAAATAAAATAAAAAACTTAGTATCAAACAGTGTGCTGATGCAAAACTAAAATTTGATTCTCTCTCTGTTAAAGTGACACATTTTCTTAAATCATTATGCTGTTTTAGTAAAAGTTTACAAAGTGTTTTTCTCCTGAATAATCAGTAAACAAAGCAGAAAGTCTGTTTTATCAATATAGCTTCTTGTAATTTAACCTTATTTTATCATTGGTGATTTAAGAAAAACACTTTTAAAAGAACATAATATTCAAATCTAACAACTTTTAATATTTTGCTTCTCAAAGTCTAATTCTAGAAGGTATCTTTAATTTCAAACTATTGTAAAAGATTTGTTCTTTCACCTTCAAAAAATTGAACTAATAAAATAGTTAAATTAATATAGCGTTATAAGTTGAATGGAAAGTGTTTAGAAAGTGTTATAAAATCAAAATGAATTTTCTAGCCTTCTGTTAATCAAACTTGTATGGGTAAAATGTTCATGTAAATACATAAAGTCTGTTTAAAATTCCTGGAAAATTAATAATATTTTCTGCATAATATTAGATAATTATGGTTTTGATTGTTTTAAAGATGTCACAGAAACAACCTTTCCACCTGGGAATTAAGAGGCAGATGCTTTGGCTCCTAATCATCTGATTTACCCCACCTCCACTGATGAAGCAGCCCTGTGGCTCCATAAAGAGACTAGCCATCAGGGGATTACCACAGAGTGGTGTATAAGAGTAAATTATCATGAATTAGATAAAAATAACACCACTGTTGTATACAGCAGTCTCAAACATTGCTAGTTTTCTGCAAGAAATTAGTACCCATTTATGTCACTATCACTTTGTTTTGGATCTTGCTAATGCTTTCTTTCATATCTCATTAGACAAGCCATGCCAGCCTGCTTTCACCTTCATGTGAGCAGGCCAGCAATAGCCTTTTACTGTGCTTCTACAAGGCTAAATGCATAACAGAACCATCTGTCATGGACTCATGGCAAAATATCCAGCCGAAGAAACCTGTGGCTCAACCCTATTACATTTTATTGATAATATTATTTAACCAGTAATTCTCTTTCAGAATTAAGATGCATCGGAGACAATAGTATCTCATCTTTAAAGCCAGGAGTGGGCAATCATTTGGGACAAGCTGCAAGGTCGTGGCTGCTCCGTCAAATTCTTAAGTGTTGTTTGGTTCAGTAAGACAAAAGTTATACCCTCTGCTGTAAGCAATAAACTGCAGTTTTTCCCTCACCACAAAATACAACATGATTGATGGCTTTTCTGAGGTTGTTAGCGGACTGGAGACCATCCATCCTTCATTTAGCTAAGATACTAAAACCATTGAAGGTGTTAATTGGGAAAGGTCATGCATGGGAATGGGAGGACCCCCAGAAGGCTGCCTTTAAAGAAGCAAAGAGTGCAATAGCACAGGCTCCAGCACTAAGGTGGCTGGACCCTAACTTACCCTGTGAATTAGAAGTGGTCAGCACTGATATTGACTTTGGGCAAGGTTTATGGCAAAAGCAACATTCTAAACAAGTACACCTTGGGTTTTGGTCATTATGTGGAAAGGGTCCAAATTATGATATAACCTCACAGAAAAGCAACTATGTGTAGCATACCATGCTCTGTTGCAAGTAGACAGCTTAACCCAATAAAGTCAGGTCATTTTGAAGGCTGCCATCCCTATCTACGAGTGGATTGCAGATACTAGAAACAAGACAGGAAAAATGAACCTTCGTGGGCTGCCTACTCGGGGGAAACACCCATGGAAGGATATCTGGGGCACTTGTCAGCATTGACAGGCAACTGTCTATCATGTCCCTGCCCACTCCTTTAAAACTCTTTTCAGGAAGGTTGAGGCAAATGCTCTCTTAAAGCTGTGGAGCCATACCATTGAGACCCAAGAACTGGCAGAGTGATTTCACAGGAAAAGTGGAAATCATGGCTACCAGACCCTGTGGCACCTAACTAAGTAGTTACAGTTGTCTGTCATGCACCAGCAGTTACAACTATCTGTCATGCACCAGCAGTTCAAATGTCATGCACATTACCCATGAGTTTCTATCATGCTCACACTGATGACTGAAACAATTTCCTCACTGGATGGTACATACTGGCTAAGCACAAACTCCAGTTGCACACTGACAAGTGGATTACATCTGTCCTTTCCCACTCTCAGAAGTAGCTAGGTATGCTAGCACTGCCTCAGACACTGCCAAAGGGCTGTTGGCCTTCCCAGTAGGAAAGTACAAACAGCAGGTGACTATTAGCTGCCTAGAAAAAGTAAGTGCCCTATACAGGGTGCTAGCCCAAATTGACAGTGACTGAGGAACTACAATTACCAGCCACTTTGTGCAGTCCTGGGCTATGGACCAGAATATTATTTGGGCTTTCCATCTACATTATAACCCAACTGCTGCAGGTCTTATAGAAAGAATGCATGGACTTTTAAAGAAACAGATAAAGGGTGATAATGGATCTTTACAACAATGGACTAAGAGGCTATATCCAGCCTTAACCAGTTTAAATTCAGCACCTCAGGCTGTAGCACCTGTCCCAGTTGAAATGCAAACAGCAGGACAGATGCAGGCATTGAGAATACAGGTTAAAGGGCCAGCTGCCCTACAGCTCAAAATGGGAAATAATAATAATCTATTGTTGCCTATGCCTTCAACTGTACAAAATGGGGAAAATGAGGTCTTTTGGCTATAGTACTGGCCCTATGCAGACTCTCTGGTTGGGAATTTTAAATCGATGTGGAATAGGAGTCAACCAAAACATTGTTATAAGAACACATGTATACAAAAAATGCCAATAAAAATCTTTATTAACAATGTGGGGTCTCTTATTCCCACTGGGGCCATGTGTGTATCAACGTAAACTCTTCTTATGCCTAAAATCATTTTTTATGTCACTGAAGAAAATGCAGAGAATTTAGAAGGGAAAAATATATGTCATTAGGAGCCTCTCATAAAACTCCCTACCTGGTACTTTGTGATCTACTAATGGAAATGCTACTTGTATACTGTTAGAACAGCACAATCTGCTCCTTATTGTTCCCCATAAACATTTTTCTCTATACACATAGCACCCTAGCCAATACCCTCTGTAGCAGTTTGGTATTGTTTATGAATTCCAAAAATAGCCATTGGATTATGTTTGCAAACTGGTTTGTTCCTCTGGGCATATTAGATTATATTGGATTCTGAGGTTTCACTTTTACTTAATTAAATAATGATTGAGGATTTGATTGGGCCATATCAGTAGGACATTGAGTCCTGCCCTCTTAGTGAGTATGGATTCACAGAGAAACCACACCACAGAGAAGGGAAATTGGAGTTTTGATCTTGGGGCCCCAGAAGTAAATACACAGGAAAAGAACATAGAGGAATAGAGATGGTTCATAGACATGGCAGAGGCCCTGGAAAGAAAGAGATATCCTGAGAGTCTACAGCTGACCCTGTGGAGAGAGCAGAGCAGCTGAGCTCAGAGAGAATCAAGAGCCAGGAGAGAGACAAGACATGTGATATTTGAAGAAGATGGGACCATAGATCCTTAAGAGGAAGAGGAAGGCTGCACCCTTGCAGCTTTCTTACTCCAACACTTGGTAACAGTCTTTGGTGAGGGAAGTAATGTAAGCTTTAGGGTCAGGAAGGTATTAATCAATACCTTTTATAAAGGGTATAAATATACCCCCAAATCAATACCCTTTATAAAAGCCAGCAGATTTCTGGTACTTTGCATCAGCAACCCTTTGGCTAACTAATATACCTTCCTTCAGTGGACTTCAGCTGTAACTCATGCACTCAATCAAAACCAATATTGGGTTTACCCAAACCTACCATTTCAGGTGCTACTAGCTTTCCTTGGACTGTCACTTCTGCAAATTGGATAGCATGGAACACCTTGTTGACAAGGCAAGATACAAACCAAATACAAGTTTGGAACAGGACCTTCTCATTTGAAACTAAAATCCAGCTGCCATCTTTCAATGAGATTTGTAATTATATTTTTCCCTTGTAAAGGAGCAAGTAAGTCTAAACATTTCTTAGTATACTCTGTATATGCTGGTATAGGATGGTTAACAGCTAAATCTGCAACTCTAGATCATGATTCTCTTGGCTATATAGAACAACAAGAGGGAAACTGTAATATGGGGTGGTTACCCCCTATATTAAGTAATTGCACTATCAAGTATTAATGTTCAATGTTGTGTATATATTCCTGATCACTCCCATAATACTTCACAAGCTCTAAGTCATATGCAATAGCACATATAACACATTGATAAATTAGCTACTGACTCCACATCTGACTAGTTTAATTCCCTTTCCTGGCCCTGGAAACATGCTTTCATAAGTCTACTAGCTTTAAGTGAAGGGCTTTTATTGTACTGTTGCTGTGAAATATAAATGCACTGTGTGTCATATGGTTAATTCCAGCTGCCACATGAGGGTGGATTGTGGGAGCCCAGAGACCGGGATGTCTCCTCTCTTACATAAAACACATCCTGTAACTTGTAGCCACCTGGTATAACCTGGACATTCACTAGTTAAAAAGTAGCAGACCTCTCCAAAAGAAAGAACATAAAAATGGTTCTACAAACTTTAATCCCCACAAGGGTGTATACTCCCTTCCTGTGATAACATCACCCAATACCCCATTTCTGCAACTCATGTAACTTTTGCAGAAGCTCTGTTCTCATATTCTATGGAATGTCTTTGTTGTGAGACTGCTTATATTCTTGCTTCTTTGTAGAGCACTAAATTCATTCATGGACTGGCTGTCATTGAAGTCTCTTCTGTTCATAAGTCCCAATAAAGCTCTGTCTAACTATTTGCCTGATGACTTCTCTGGTCTTAAAGCTGCCCCAATCCATGTCTTTCAAAGTTGGGTTGAAATACATTGCAGTCAACCTAATTATATATTCTGCATGAATTAAACATTGGCTCACCATTCTCTACTCCCATTTTCTCTTCTGGTAACCTATCTTCCAGGCTATACTTCCATGAGTCAGCTCACTATACTTAATTGATATCAGTGAGATCAGAAAATACTTGTCCTTTTTTGCCTGGCTTATGTCATTCAACATAAGGTCTTTGAGGATCATCCATGTTATTGTATGAATCCGTAATTCATTCCTTCTTACAGGTGAATAATATTCCATCAAATGTTTATAACACATTTTGTTTATCCATTCATTTCTTGATGGACACTTGGGTTGCTTCCATCTTTTGACGATTGTGAATAATGATGCTATAAATATTGGTGTGTATAGAACTATTTGTGTCCCTGCTTTCAATTCTTCTGAGTATATACCTAGGAGTGGGATTGCCAGCTCTATGGCAATTCTATACTTAGTTTCCTGAGAAATCATCTAACTGTCCTCCATAGTACCTGCACCATTTTACATTCCCACAAGCAGGGAATGAGTGCTCCTATTTCTCTACATCCTCTCCAACACTTGTAGTTTTCTATTATTATTTTTTAATAGCAGCCAGTCTAAAAAGTGTGAAATGGTATCTCATTGTAGTTTTGATTTGTATTTTCCTAATAGGCAATGAAGTTGAACACTTTTTAATGTGCTTTTTAGCTATTTGTATTTCCTCTTTAGAAAATGTTCAAGATTATTGCCCATTTTTAAATTGGGTTATTTATCTTTTTATTGTTGAATTATAGGATATCTTTATATATGCCTAATATTAGACCCTGTTTGGATATGTGGTTTCCAAATATTTTCTCCTATTGAGTAGGCTTCCTTTTCACCATCTTGACAAACTCCTTTGGCACCCTATAACAATAGGCTAAGTTTCAATTTCAAGGGCAAAGACTCATAAGGCTAGTCATCAATATCAAGGGCCCATCAGTGGATCATCATCCTTCACCAGTCACTGCCCCTGCACTTGGGAGACTGTTGCTGCTCTCTTAGAGGATGTGGCAGAGCTCTACAGGATGGGAATTTGGTATTCTCTCATTTATTGAGTGATTCTCCACCTGATGTGACAATGCCCCATGAACATTTGAACATTTTTATATACCTTATATTTATGCTCAGGTGAACTTCCTCTCAGGCATACCCCATTCTTGACATCCCACATCAGCCATCCTCCCCAACCCCATTTGTAACACTTCTGTGATCCAAAGCTTTTCAAAGATGAAGCCATTGTAATAGCTGAATACAATTAATAAGAAAATGAAATAATAATGATAAGTTTAAATGTAACAGATAAAATACATAATTCTTTTTAAAAAAACTAAAAATAAAATTAAATTAAAAGATTGAGAAATTAAAATATGAAAAATATATTTTAAAAAATTTGGACATTTTGCCTTTCATCACTGCAATATCTGGTATCCAGTCTGTACTGTGGCACCTTCCCCCTCTCATTGCCCAGTGTCTCAATATTTTTCATTTTGTTTTCAAAGAAGTTTTAGGTGACAGCAACGTCACACACAGAATACAGGAGACTGTCATATACCCCACATCCTTCCCTTCCCCCCCCATATTTATATCTTTTTATATGTGGATGGTAACATTGTTATAATTGATATGAAAATAGTAAAACGATGCTACTAAACATTGTCAATGATTTACACTATAGTTTACATTTTAGACCGTACACTTTTATAAATTTTGATGATATATACCATGTCCTGTGTCCATCACTGTATGATAATGAAGAACATTTCTACTGACCACTAAATGCCCACTATATGATCTATTCTATTCTTCCCACCTCATCTCCCTGGGGCAAACGACAACCCCCTGGCTTGACTCATTGGATGACAAGATTCATAGTTACATGCAATAAGAGGCCTTGACACACTGGTTTGTCCTCCCCTATTAAGAACTGCCCTTGCTCTTGAGAGACTCCCACCTGTCTATTTGTGAACAAATAGGTTATCCCAAAGATGGGAGTCCAACGCCTTCCCACTCATTATGTGTTTCTCCACACACTGATACAACACATTATGACAGAACGAACACTCACACACTCCCTAGAATCCTGCTTTAGGTACACCCTGTACCGAATGCCCACCCACCCCCAACCAACAACTTATACACTAGTAACCTTTTCTTGTCATTTTGCCATAAGAGTATTGCCACCTCTGTACTTTCAAACTCATACCCACAAATCCCCAGTGTTCATCTGGTCCCTCTCCCAACCCTCCCCCCCGTATATTGGACCTTCTGACCCACCCTTTGCAAAATACCCACCTGTCAATGCTGCACCGCCCAACCCAATAATATCACTACCCTCTTGTCCTATCCCTTCAGTACAGAATTTTATTCTATCACTTTATCACAGATTACATTCGTAAGAGGGATGACTCACAACCTTCTCTTTCTATTTCTTGTAAACCTGTCTTATGGACAATAGCTCTCTGAGACTGCTCAATTTCATTAATTCATATCAGTGAGGTCATGTACTCTTCATCTTTTAATGCCTGGATTGCTTCACTCAATGTAAGGTCTTAAAGATTCATCCATGTTATCCCGTGTGTTAGCGCTTTATTCCTTCTTACAACTGAGTAATATTCCATTGTATGTATGTACCACATTTTCTTTATCCGTTCATCTGTTGATGGACACCTGGATTGATTCCAACTTTTGGCAATAGCGAACAATTCCACTATGAACATTGGTGTTCATATATTTTTTCATATCTTTGCTTTCAATTCTTCAGCGTATATACCCAGCAGTGGAATTGATGGATCATATGGAAGTTCTACAGTTAGTTTCTTGAGGAACTGCCCTCCATAATGGCTGGACCATTCTAGAATCCAACCAGCAGGGAATGAGTATTCCCATTCCTCCACATCCTCTCCAACACTTATAGGTCACTGTTTTTTTTTAACAGCCAGCATTCTAATGGGTGTAAGATGGTATCTCGTTGTGGTTTTGATTTGCATTTCCCTAATAGCTAGTGATGTCAAGCATCTTTTCGTGTACTTTTTAGCCATTTGTATTTCTTCCTCAGAGAAGTGTCTTTTCAGATAGCTTGCCCATTTTTTAAATGGGTTGCTTGTCTTTTTATTTTTGAAGTGTAGGATTTCCTTATATATGCAGGATATTAGGCTCCTATCAGATATATGGTTTCCAAATATTTTCTCCCATTGGGTAGGCTGCCTTTTTACTTTCTTGATAACTTTCTTTGAGGTGCAGAAGTTTTTTTTAATTTTGAGGAGATCCCATTTATCTATTTTTCTTTTGCTGCTTGTTTTTGGGTGTGAAGTTCATGAAACTGTTTCCTATTACATGGCCCTGTAGATGCTTGCCTATATTATCTTCCAAGGTTTTTATAGTCTTGGCTCTTATATTTATATCTTTGATCCATCTTGAGTTATATAAGGTGTGAGATGGTGTTGCTCTCTCCTTCTTTTGGGTATGGATATTCAGTTTTCCAAGCACCATTTTTTGAAGAGACCATTCTTTCCCAACTGAGAGGGCTTGGTGACCTTGACAAATATCAGATGACTAAATCAGAATTTTCAATTCATTTGCGTTGGTCAATATGTCTATCCTTGTGACAATACCATGCAGTTTTGACCACTTTAGCTTTGTAGTATGTTTTAAAGTCAGGTAGTGTGATACCTTCAACTTCATTTTTCATTTTCAATATGTCTTTGGTGATTTGCCCCCTCTTACCCTACCAAATAAAATTTGTAGTTAGCTTTTCCAATTCATTAAAAAATATAGTGTTGTTTTTTATTGGGATGGCTTTAAATCTGTAGATTAGTTTGGGTAGGATAGGCATCTTGGTGATGTTTAGTCTTCCTATCCATGAAGAGGGAATATTCTTTCATTTATTTAAGCCTTCTTTGAATCTCTTTATCAGTGTTATGTAGTTTTCTGTATATAAATTCTTTACATCTTTAGTTAAATTTACTCTTAGGTATTTGATTCTTTTAGTTACTATTGTAAATGGTATGTTTTTCTTGATTTCCTCTTCAGATTGCTTGTTAATGGTGTACAGAATTGCTACTGATTTTTGAGCATTGATCTTATAGTCTGTGGCTTTACTGAACTATTTTATAAGTTCTAGAGGCTTTGTTGTAGATTTCTCAGGGTTTTCTATGCATAAGATCATGTTGTCTTCAAACAGTGAAATTTTTACTTCTTCCTTTCCAATTTGTATGCCTTTTATATATTTTTCTTGCCTCAGTGCTCGAACAAGTACTTCTAAGACAATTTAAATAGGAGCGGTGGTAGTGGAAATCCTTGTCTTGTTCCTGATCTTAGAGGTAAAGCTTTTAGAATTTTACTATTGAAGATGATGTTGGCACTTTATCATGTTCATTACATTTCCTTCTATTCCCTTCTTTTGCTGTGCTTTTTTCAGGAAAGAGTGCTGTATTTTGTTGCATGCTTTTTTTGCACCTATAGAGAAGATCATGTGATTTTTTTTTCTTTCAATCTGTTTATGTGGGGTATTAGATTGATTGTTTTTCTTATGTTGAACCATCCTTGCATACCCAGCGTGAAACCGACTTAGTCATGGTGTATAATTAGTTTGATATGTTGCTGAATGCAATTAGCAAGTGTTTTTTTGTTGTTGTTGTTTTGTTTTGTTTTGTTTTGTTTTTTGAGTATTATAGCACCTACATTCATTAGAGAAATTGGTCTTTAATTTTCCTTTCTTGTGGCAAGTTTGTTTGGCTGTGGTATTAGGGTAATGTGGCCATCATAGAATGAGTTAGGCAATGTTTCTTCTACTTCTATTTTTGGAAGAGCTTAAATAGGATTGTTGTTATCTCTTTCCAGAATGTTTGGAAGAATTCTCCTGTGAAGCCATCTGGCCTTGGGCTCTTCTTAGTTGGGAGGTTTTTGATGTCTGAGTCGATCTCTTTACTTGTAATTGGACTTCTGAGTTCATCAATTTTTTTCTTTCATTTATGTAGGCCACTTGTGATTTTCTACAGATTTGTCCATTTCTTCTAAATTATCATTCTTTTTGGCATATAATTTTTCAAAATTTCCTCTTATGATACTGTATATTTCTTTGTGGTCATTTCTTATTTTGTGTATTTGATTCTGCTATCTCTTTTTCCTTGTTTATCTGGCTAAGGATTTGTCAATTTTATTGATCTTCTCGAAGAATCAGCTTTTGTTTTTGTTTATTTTTTCTAGGGCTTTCTTATTTTCTATTTCATTTAGTTCTGCTCTAATCTTTATTATTTCCTTCTTTCTACTTCCTTTGGGGTTAGTTTGTTGTTGTTTTTCCAATTCCCCCAGGTGTGCAGTTAGGTCTTTAATTTTAGCTTTCTTCTTTTTTGATAAGTACATTTATGGGTATGAATTTCCCTCTCAGTACAGCTTTGGATTCATCCCATATGTTTTGATATGTTGTGATGTGATTTTCATTCATTTCAAGGTAGTTACTGATTTCTTTTGAGATTTCCTCCTTGATCCACTGTTTTTCTAAGACTGTGTTGTTTAGCTTCCATATTTTTATGCCCTGTCTGGTTCTCTGGCCCTTAGTGATTTCCAATTTCATTCCATTGTGCTCAGAGAAATTACTTTGTATAATTTCACTCTTTCTGAATTCATTGAGAGTTGTTCTGAGGCTTAACATGTAGTCTATCTTGGAGTATGATCCATGTGCACACAAGAAAAATAAATATTCTGCTTGTGGTCATTTGATATTAATATGAATTCCAAAAATAAATATTGGATCATGCTTGTAAAGTGGTCTAGTAATAGGGTATGATTAGGTTATGATTAAGGCATTGACTGGGCCATGTCAGCAGGATGTTGAACCCCACCCCTTGGTGGGTGCGGGAATCAAATATAAAAGGCATGGCAAAGAGCATTTTGAGCAGTTTTGATGTTGGAGTCTTGAGCTGGAGCCCCTGGAAGTAAGAGAACTTGGTCATGAGGAAGGAAAGAAGGCCCAAGATAGAGACAAGCCATTAGCCTGAGATTTCATACATGGCCTTGAGGAGAGAAGCAAAGCCCAGACAGCCTCATAGTATACAGCTGACCTTGTGGAGGAAACAGAGAAGCTAAACCTAGAGAGAAATGCAGTCCCAGGAAGAGAGGAAACCAAGAAGCCTGAACCCTGGCAAACGTAGGCAGGTGTCTTGCTCCAACATGTGACAATGGACTTTGGTGAGGGAAGAAACTCATGCTTTATGGCCTGGTAACTGTGGACTTCTACCCCAAATAAATACCCTTTATACAAACAAACTGATTACTAGTCAGCACCCCTTTGGCTGACTAATACAGAATTTGCTACTGAGGAGTGGGAAAGTGCTTTTGCAATTACCAAAATGTTGCATGGTTTTATAAATGGATAAGGAGTATTTTTCAGAGAAATTGTAAAATGCTTGATGGAAAAGGCCTAGATCCCTTTGAAGAAACTGTTGATAGCAATATGGATGCTAAAGAGACTTTTTATGGTGCCCTAGAAGTAAATGATGAAACTATTATTGGAAACTGGAGGAAAGGTGATCCATGTTTTAAAGTTGCAGAGAACTTAGCAAGATTAACTCCTGGTGTTATATGGAAGACAGAATTTGAAAATGGTGAACTGGAGCATTTAGCTGAAGAACTTTCCAAGGTAAATTTGGAGAATGTTGCTTAGCATCTCCTTGCAGCCTATAGCAGAATACTAGATGAGTGAAATACAGTAAGGACTGAACTTTTGGGCACAAAGAAAACAGAAACTGATTCCAGAATTCCAATTTTCTGAAAATCAAGTTCCCAGATGAAAGTGCCCCATTTGAAGACGTACCTAAATTTGGATCTTATAAGTCAGGATTGAAGTTAGTTATCTAGGAAAGACTTGTAGAAAGTCTTACTGCCTGATGGCTTGGACCCCTGCTTCTTGCATTTTAAACCAACAAAGTTTTTGAGAGAGCTATATGAACAAAATGACTGTTTGCTTGGATTAAAAATGATATGGAAAACAGACATTGAAAAAGAAACAAGTTTAAGGAGAAAACCATGGAAGCTGAGATCTGAAGCTGAGATCTGGAATTAACATATCACCTTGGGCTAAGAGAGGAGCCCCACCCATGTGTACAGAGAGGGTGAGTTTGCCCCAGCAGTTGAAGAGGGTAGATGTTCCCCACCAATGTTCTGGAAGAGTTTTGCTGCACCGGGGTGCAGAGAAGGTGAGTGTAACCCAGCAATTGAAGAGGGTGGATTTTCCCACCTGATGTTCAGGAAGAGTTTTACTGCCCCAGGGTACAGGGAGTGTGGAACATATTCCTCAAAAATTAGGGTGGTTAAGGTCAGCAACCCATCGGTCTGAGAGGGGTACTCCTGTCCCCCATGGATTAGAGAAGGTCAGGTGGTCAAACCATTGCTCTAAGTTTGTTGAGCCTGTATGGCAAATGTTAGGGAAGGCCAGGTGGTCAACTTGTTGCTCTGAGAGATTTGAACTTGTATATCAAAGGTTAGGGAGGATGTTGTCTTCACCTCACTGCAGTAGGGGGGGGCAAAACTCTAATTCAAAGATTAGGTAAGGTATGGCAATCGCCCCAACACTCTAGGAGGGTGAGTTCTAAAGCTTAGTTTACACCCAGAAGCTTGATGAAGGTGAAACCAAGAAAATGGCCATTGGGCAAGCTTGTGGAAAGGGTGAGCCCCATATGGCCCTAAGAAGAACCCATCATCTTAAGAATGACTCAGACTTTAAAATTGAATGGAGGATGCCCTGAAGGTTTACTGAACTGTAGAGAATCCATGACTCAAGTTTAACATCCCAATTTCTCCTTATGATAATGAAAATGTATATCCTTTGTCTTTCATTTGTGTATTGATTGCAGTTAAATTGTTTGATAAGATTCAGAGGTCTATAGCAGACATGACTTTGACTTAAGAAGAACTGTATTTCTTTAAAATGATTATGATATGATTTTGTACCTGCATTGTTAATGACTAAGGTTTTTTGTAATATTGTAATGTACTTTTGGAATTCAGAGGGTGGAGTGTAGTTATTTGGCAGTTTGATGTAATAATGAATTCCAAAAGTAGATATTGGATCATATTTGTGAAGTGGTCTGCAAATCTGGGCATTATTAAATTATGATTAGGTCATTTATTGGGACACATCATTAAGGTGTTGAGCCCCACCCCTCTGTGGGTGCAGGAATCAAGCAAGCAAGAGAGCTTTGTTGTGAGGAAGGAGAGAAGGTCCCAGGATAGAGAAAAGCCATCGCCTGAGAGTTCACAGCTGGCCTTGTGGAAAGAAGCAAAGCCTAGAGGGCCTCATAGACTACAGCTGACCTTGTGGAGGAAACAGAGGAGCTATGCTTGGAGAGAAATGCAGCTCTGGGAAGAGAGGACCCCAAGTAACCTGAAACCTGTCAAACATTGGCATCTGTCTTGCTCCAACACGTGGCAATGGACTTTGGTGAGGAAAGAAACTTATGCTTTATGGTCTGGTAACCGTGGACTTCTACCCCAAAGAAATACCCTTTATAAAAACCAACTATGCATATGCCTGTTGGTTCATACCATTGTGCATATTTGGAACGTTACTTCCATATTGCTGAGTGCTATCATAACCATTCTGGTAAGTACCTGTTGGATTACCAGTCCTAAAACTGGTCTGTATACCAGCAGACACAAAATTACTTCCAAAGATCCCATTGGTGTAACTTGTGGCACTGTAAACACCATTCTGAGTTTTTGCCCCAAAATCTCTTTCAAGCAGACTAGAGTAACCTCTGTCATAATTTTCCCTGTCTCTAAAGGTATTAAATCCACCCCTTTTGCCTGCAGAGTATCTGTCTCGGCGGTCATCCTTCATGCCTCCTCTACCCCTGGAACGACCTGAACCTCTGTCTTCAACCAACTGAAGCAACTTGGGATTAATTACTTGATTGGCTTCACGAAGCACAGAGATAAGGTCTCTCGCTTGCTTTATGTTATATTGTGTGTTATCAGACAAGATAGTTATTTAAGAAACATGGGAAAAGCAGAAATGACTGCAGTGCAGCAGTAATTATGGTGTACTTTTTCGCTATTTAAGTTGGATATTTCTCTACATTCCTGAAACAATTTTTAGTTTTTTTTTTGTACTAGAAAATGCAGGCAGTGTTTTCACAAAAGTAAATGTACAGTGATTTGAAATACAATAAATGAAGGCAACGCATGGCCTTCCAATAAAACATTTGAAGACTGAAAAAAAAAAAAAAAAAAACAACTAATTATTCGTATTTTGTATCAGTAACCGTTTGGCTAATTTATACACCACTGTATTTAGGTGTAGTGTTCTGTATATATCTATTAAGTCTAGATCCTCCCATGTATTATTCAGAGTCTTTGTTTCTTTATTGATTCTCTTTTGAGATGTTCTGTCTAATGGTGATAATAGTGTATTAAAGTCCCCCACTATAATTGTAGAGGCATTTATGGCTCCACTTAGTCTTTCCAGTGTTTGCCTTGTGTATTTTGAGGCACTCTGGTCAGGTGTATAAATGTTTATGATTGTTCTTCTTCTTGAAAGGTTACCACTTTTACTAATATAAAGTGTCCATCTTTGTCTCTTACAATAATTTTGATTTTAAGTCTATTTTGTCTGATATTAGTATAGCTACTCCCACCCTTTTTTGGGTGTTGTTCACTTGTAAAATTATTTTCCAGCCATACTCTTTCAGCCTCCTTGAATCCCTGGGTCAAATGTGGGTTTTGTGAAGACAGCATATAGATGGGTTATTTCCTTATCCATTCTGCCACTCTGTGTCTCTTGACCAGTGAGTTTAATTCATTAACATTCAGTGCTATTACTCTCAAGGAATGTCTTATCTCAGCCATATATTCTTTGGGTTTATGTATGTCATATGTTGTTTTTATTTCTCTTTTTTATCTTTTAGATGTTCTTACACTCTCCTTCAGCTCTCCCTCTCCTGTATTTTCCTTTAAACCTGTAGAACTTCCTTTAGTATTTCTTGAAGGGCAGGTTTATTATTAGCATATTCCCTTAATTTCTGTATATGTGTGAATATTTTGAACTCTCCATCATTTTTGAATGTCAGCTTTGCTGGATAGAGAACTCATGGCTGGACGTTTGTGGGTTTTTTTATTTTTTATTTTTTTGTTTGTTTTTTTGAGTAACTTGTCTATGTCATACCACTGTATTCTTGCCTTCATTGTTTCAGATGAGAAATCAGCACTTAATCTTATGAGCTTCCCTGTATGTGATGGTTCTTTTTTCTCTTCCTGCCTTGAGTATTTTCTCTTTGTCATGAGCACTGGCTATTTTGTCAAGTATATGTCTTGCAGAAGGCCTGTTAGGATTTATTCTATTTGGGATGTGCCATGCTTCCTGGACATGTATGTCCATCTCGCTCGATATGGTTGGGAAGTTTTCAGCCATTATTTCCTTCAACAATCATTATGTTCCCTTTCCCTTCTGTTCTCCCTCTGGGATATCTATAATATGTATGTTGTGTGTTTTGCGTTGTTGTTTAAATCCTTAAGTCCCTGCTGGATTTTTTCTATCTTTTTATTTATCTGTTCTACTATCTTTTATATTTCAGATATACTGCCAGCCAAGAATTCTGCATCTGGCAAAGCTGTCCTTCAAAACGCACAACAAACAAACAAACAAACAAAAACTGATAGAGAGTGTGTTACCAGAAGACCAGAATTGCAGGAGATACTAAAGGGATTGCTGCAGCCTGAAAGGAAAACAAACAAATTTTTAACCACCCCCCCTGCCAAAAAAAAAAACAACAAAAAAACTAGTGTTAAACATTTGCAGAAGATTGTTAAAATGAAGGCTATTAGGAAGGGTAAATTAAAGGGTAAGAAGACAGATTAAGAACCTGATGACAACAGAGAGCTGAAGGACAAAATAGTTGAAGTAAGTAATACCTTGAGAATAATATCATTGATTGTTAAAGGATTGAACTCCTCAATCAAAGGACATAGACTGATAGAATGGATAAAAGCATATGAGTCATCTATATATTGTCTACAAGATACCCAGTGAAAGGTTTGAAAAATACATACCATGCAAAAGTAGTAACCAAAAAAGAGATAGAGCAGCAATACTAATATTGGACAAAATAGATTTCAAAATGCAAAACTTTTATAAGGAATGAAGTAGGTCATTATATATTAAAAAATGTCAATATGTCTGTCTTTATATCAGTACCACACTGTTTTTCCCACTATACCTTTGTAATATTCTTTAACGTCATGATGTGTTAGTCTGCCAAATTTGTCATTTTTCAAGGTGTTCTTGGCTATTCAGGGTCCATTACCCATTCAAAATTTTTTTGATTAATTGGCTTTACTATTTTTGCAAATAGGCTCTTGAAATTTTGATTGGGATTGCTTTGAATTTTCAAATCAATTTGGGTAAAATTGACACATTAACGATATTTAGTCTTCAAGCCCATGAATATGAAATGTTTTTCTATTCATCTAGCTCTTCTTTGATTTTTTAAGCAGTGTTATTTGATTTTCTGTGTAGAAGTCATTTACATCTCTGGTTAAATTTATTCCTAGTTTTTAAATTCTTTTAGATACCATTTGTATTAGTTAGCCAAAGGAGTGCTGATGCAAAATACCAGAAATCTGTTGGCTTTTATACAAGATATTTATTTGGGCTAAGAGCTGATAGTTACCAGGCATAAAGTGTAAGTTACTTCCTTCACCAAAGTCTATTGCCACGTGTTAGAGCAATTTGATAATCTGTGAGGGTTCAGGCTTCCTGGTTTCCTCTCTTCCTGGGGCTTGTTTCTTTCTGGGCTCAGATCCTCTGCCATCTCCACAAGGCCACTGTAGACTATCAGGTGAACAGCTTGTTTCTCTTCCCAGGGCATTTTCTCTTTCCTTATGACCAAGCTCCTCTGTGTGCTTATTTCCCTATGCTTCAGCTCAAAATTCCACCCTCCCTTCTCTGTAGTGTGGTTTCTCCCCAAGGGGTCATAGAATCAATGTCCTACTGCTGTGGCCCAATCAAAGCATTAATCATTTAATCAAGTTAAAGCAAACCTCTGAATCCAATATAATCCAATATGTCCTGAGGAAAACCAGTTCACAAACAATCCAATATCTGTTTTTGGAATTCTTAAATAATGCCAAACTGCTACAGCATTGTAAAAGGAATTTTCTCTAGACTTTCTCAAGGGACTGCTTTTTACTAGTGTATAGAAACACTACTGATTTTGTGTACTAACCTTGTATCCTAAACATTTCCTAAGCTTGTATTTTAGCTTTAATATTTTTGTTTCAGATTTTGGGTCCTTTCTATGTATAAGATCATGTTATCTGAAAATAGCAAATATTTTAGTTCTTCCTTTCTGATTAGGATGACTTTTTATTCTAATTGCTCAATCTAGAATTTCTAGAAAAATATTGAATAGCCATGGTGACAGTGGGCATTCTTGTCTTGCTCCCAATCTTAGCAGCAAATCTTTCAGTCTTTCACCATTGAAAACAATGTTAGTAGTGGGTTTTTCATATTTGCCCTTTATTATGTTGAGAAAGTTTACTTCCATTCCTATCTATCTCTGTATTCCAATGAAGAAAGGATGCTGGATTTGGGCAAATGCTTTCTCTACATCAATTGAGATGATTTTTCTACTTCAATTTGTTAATGTGGTGCATTACATTAATGGATTTTTTTTTTAACCACACTTGTATACCTTGGATAAAACCCACTTGATCATTGTGTATAATTCTTTTATCATGCTGTTGGATTCAATTTGATAGTATTTTGTTGAGGATTTTTGCATCTATATACTTTAGAGAGATTGCTCTGTAATTTTCTTTTTTTGTGTCCTTATCTGCCTTTAGTATGTACGTTGATGATGGGTTTATGGGATGAGTTAGGTAACATTCACTTCTCTACAATTTTTTGGAAGAGTTTGAGCAGGATTGTGGATTTTTCTTGGAATGATTGTTAGAATTTACCTGAGAAGGCATCTGGTCCTAGGCCTTTCTATAGGAGGTTTTGATGAGTGATTCAATCTCTTGTGATTGGTTTGTTGAGATCTTCCGTTTCTTCTATTTTCAGTTAGGTTGTTCTTGTTATTTTAGGAAATTTTCCATTTCATCTAAGTTATCTACTTTGTTGTTGTACAGATGTCATAGTATACTTTTATGATCTTTTTTTTTTCTCTTTAAAAGATGCTTAGATTACATAAATGTTACACAAAAAACATAGGGATTCCCATACGCCCCATTTCCCACACCTCCCACAACCTCCCACATAAACATCCTTTATTAGTATGGCACATTAATTGCAACTGGGGCTCTGCCATCAAGCATGGACCATAGTTCACATTGTAGACCACACAGTCTACCACACAGTTCTGCATGTTATATGATGATATAAAATGGCCTATATCTGTCATTGCAATGTCACTCAGGACAATTCCCAATTCCTGAAAAAGCCCCTGTATTACAACTCCCTGCCCTCAGAGCCTCCAGTGGCCACTGGCTCCACATCAATGTTGTAATTTCTTCTCTGGGGCCAAAAATAATGTCCCACCACCACTTCTGATTTAATTGATCTGCATTTTCATTCTTTTTTATTTGTTTGTATAGCAAAGGGTATATCAATTTTGCTTACCTTCTCAAAGAATCAACTTTTGCTTTTGTTGGTTCTCTCTATTGTTTTGTTGCTGTTGTTGTTCCTAATTTCATTTATTTCTGCTCTAGCTTTGTTATTATTTTTCCTCTGCTAGCTTTGGAATTAGTTTGTGATTTTTTTTTCTAGTTCCTCCAGGTGTATAGTTTGTACTTTGGTCTTTGATTTTAGATTTTTCTTCCTTTTTAAAGTAGTTATTTAGGGCTCTGCATGTCCTGCTCACTACTGCCTTAGTCAAATCCCATATATTTTGATATTTCTTTTTCTCATTTTCACTCATCTCGAGATATTTACTGATTTCTCTTGCTGTTTTTTCATTGACTTGCTGATTGTTTAAGTGTATGTTGTTTAACCTTCATAATAATTTTTTAAATTTTCAAGTCCTCCATCTGTTATTGATTTCTACCTTAATTTCATTATGATGGGAAAATGTTTTGTATAGTTCCAATCTTTTTCCATTTTTCATGACCTTTTTGGTGACCCAATATTTGGTTTTCTTGGAGAATGATGCGTGACCAATTGAGAAGAAAGTAGTATATCCTGCTATTTTGTGGTGCATTATTCTATATATTTATATGAGGTTTAGCTCATTTATCACATTAATCAATTTCTCTATTTCCTTATTTATCTTCTGAATAAATGCTCTATATATTGATGTGAATTTTGTACTGAAGCCTCCATCTATGATTGTAGAGATGTCCATTTCTTCCTTCAGCTTTGACAGTGTTTGCCTCCTTTATTTTTGGACATCCTGATTATGTGCATACATATTTTTCATTGCTATTTCTTCTTGGTGGATTGGAACTTTTATTAATATATAATGTACTTATTTCTCTCATAACAGTTTTACATTTAAGTTATATTTTTCATGATATTAATATAGCTACCCTGTCTTTTTCTATGCTACTGTTTGCATGGAACACCCTTTTCCAGTTTCTCACTTTCAGCCTATTCATATCCTTGTGTCTACGGTGCATTTTTTATAGACAGAATATATGTGTTTTTTTGGTTTTTGTTTTGTTTTTTTAAATCCATTCTATCAAAAATCTATGTGACTTTTGATTAGGGGAGCTTAATCCATTTACTTTCCATGTTAGTACTCTGATTGCAGTATTTATTTCACAATTTTAACACTTTGGCTTTTTACTGATAATCTCCCTTTTTATTCTCTTCTCTAAGCATCTCTCTCCTGTCTTTTCCTTTCAGCCTGCAGTAATCTCTTTTGTATTTATTGTAGAGCTGGTCCTTGCTAATGAAATTTTTCAGTTTCTATTTATCTGTCAATTTCTCAAAACTCCTTCATTTTTTTTAAGGACAGTTTTCCTGGACAGAGAATTCTTGTCTGGCAGTTTTTCTGTTCAGTACCTTAAATATTTCATACTACTGAATTCTCACCTCATGGGTATCTGATTAGAAATCAGTACTTAGTCTTTTTGTTTATCCTTTGTATGTGATGAATTGCTTTTTTCTTGCTGCTTTCAGCATTCTCTATCTTTGGCATTTGATAATCTGAGTAGTATGTGTCTTGGACTAAGTCTGTTCAGATTTATTCTGTTTGGAGTATCTTGTGCTTCTTGGAAATGGATATCTATATCTTTTAAAATAGTTGGAGAATTTTCAACCATTATTTTCTCAAATACTCTTTCTGCCTCTTTTCCCTTCTTGTCTCCTGGGACATTCATGATGCATGTATGTTTTGTTTGTTTTCTGCTGTCATTTAATTCCTTGAGACTCTGCTCAATTTTTTCCATTCTTTTCTCTATCTGTTGTTCTGTTTGTTCTTTCAGATGGTATGTCTTCTACTCATCGTTTCTTCTGTTTCTTCAAAGCTGTTGTTGTATGCCTCTAATGTATTTTTAACTTCATCACATGCCTTTTATTCTTGTAACATCTGTTTATTTCTTTGCATGTGTTCAAATTCTTCTTTATGGTTACCCAGTGTCTTCTTAATATCCTTAATCTCTTTAGCCACCTCCTTGAATTGACTAAGGAGATTTGCTTGAATATCTTTGATTAGTTGTTTCAAACCCTTTATTATTTCTGGAGGTTTAACTTGTTCCTTTGCTTGGGCTATATCTTCCTGTTTCTTAGTATGGCTGTCATTTAGGTAGTTGATTTTCTTGATGTGTTTAATTAGGAGACCAATTTCTCTTTCTTGCCTCAGTTGATTGGTGTGCACTGGCCTACTTCCAGAGCCATGAGGGAGGTAAGTAGAATAAAAATTGAGGTGGAGAGGGAAGCTTGTTCATACCAGCACAGCCACCATCTGCTCCAGACAAACAGGCAAGCAAGCCTGGCTGTTTTTTATTTGCAGGGTTATTCATACACCACTGTTTTCACTTAAATGTTACATAGAAGGAACACAAAATGGAACTTCTTAGAATCCTCTCTGCTGTGCTATATTGGAGTATGTGTGCTGAGACAAAGGACTTTGTGAGCTAATAGCTGATACAACAGTTGGACTGCTGCTCAGGCAGTTGGGCCACTGCCCAGGTTTTAACCCTGACAGTTTTAACCCTTACAATTGGCTTTACACTAAAGCTCCTCTTTGACACTTGGTTCAAATTATTTTAGACCTTTAGAATAGCTTCCAATTAATTGATGAGATATTTTTCAGCTCTCATTCATCTGATTCTTGCCCTGCATCTAAGGTACAATTTTTGAAAATGCAGTTTCTATGTGATCATTTCATATCCAGGGCAAAGTTTCCTTGTTCTGTCCTTTGTTCTTGTTGTTAATGTTGTTTTGATTTGCCTCTATATATTTTTAACACTCATTTCTTTATCTGTAGCTGCTTTTACTTGAAGGGCTAATTTTGGTAGGAGCGTGCTCACAGAGATTACCTTCTCAAGTCAGTTTTTTTTCCCAGCCAAATCAGGACCGGGGACCCACAAAGAGGATGCATATCATTTCCAAAGTGTCTTGGGGAAATCAATCTAAAACACTGCCAATCTTGTCTTGACAGATCTCTGAATCTGTGATTTCCTGACATGCCCAACAGAGGGCACTCTTCAGCCAGCTGTTCCCCACCTTCCTAATGTGGTACTGTGTCTTTAATTCTTAACTGACTCCACCCTGCTGGGGGCATGGTTGTCACACTCTGCTTTGGCTGCAGTGGGTTGAAACTGTTACACATGTCCCAAACCGTGTGATCTGAAATTTTAATCAACTGCCACAACCTATGCTGTGCCTTGCCTCCCTCTTTCTTGGGGAAGAGCCACCCTATAACAAGGTACTGTGTCAGTCCCTCCTCTGCCAGGGGTGAGGTTGAAACAGAGGCTGCTGATTGTTTCCTGTCCTGGGCATGTTGACACTGTTCCCCACAGGCCTGAGAAATTGCAGTGTCTCTACATCAGCTCTGCTTCTTCCCCTGCATGGGGTAGTGTTGGAAAAGAAGCTGCCAAACTTTTTTCTATGCTGAGCATGTTGAAATTGTCCCATTGCCCTGAGAAACTGATCAAACTCTGCCCCACTTACCCCCTTCCCAGAACCAGGGTTGAAACAACATCAGCTGGCTGGTTTCTGTTGGGAAGGTTGAAACTATCTTTTTTTAGAGCTGAAATCCAGCAGTCTGAATTCTCTAATCAATAACCATAGTCTGTGCTCAGCCTTATCCCCCACTTTTCTTGGAGAAGAGCTTCTCTTCAGCAAAACATTTCTCCACAGCCCCAAGGTATTACTGTACCTCTTAATCAACCCAGATTCCTGTCTTGCCAGGGTCAGGTTACAGTTTAAAACAGAGGCTGCTTACACATCTTGGAACCTTGCATGTATTGTGAGAATTTTGATTTTTACCCACAATAAAAATAAAATTAAAAAAAAAATATATATATATAAGCTGTCTATATGCTGTCTACAAGAGACCCACCTCAATTGTAAATACATAACCAGGTCAAAAGTGAAGGGTTGGAAAAATGTTTTCCATGCAAATAGTAACAAAAAAAAAGAGCTGAAGTAGAACAGATAAATGTAAAATAACAAAATTATGGTATATGAACAATAATTACTCAGGTAACTGGCAAAATTTTCATGTATTTTTCAGTATTCTGTATTTTTTTTCCAAACAAAATAAACACTTGCTTTTAATTGAAAAAAAACAAACAAACAGAGGCTGCTGGTTAGCTTCTGTCTTGGGCAGGTTTAAACTTTAACTGTGCTCTGGACTGGAAAACAACTAACAGAATTTGCTAATAAGTAGCCCGTAGTTAGTGCCCAGCCATGCCCTTTCCCATGTTTTTGAAACAGGGGCCTTAATTTTCCAGGCAGAGAGTGGCTCCTGAGGCAGACTGCCATGCCAGTGGGGGATGGGTATGAGTAAAAGTCACAGAGAGTTAGTAACTTATCCAGAGTCACAAACATTAACTATAATTGGCTCTGTTATTCTTAAAATTATGGCTCAGTCCAGAGATCATGATTGTAACATTATATTCCTACTCATATTTAATTTCAGATAAGAAAAAGCTAGTTGTGAAATAAAAAATAATAGAGAGTTTTAATGTGTCATTTACTGTTCTTTTGTATCCAAACATATTTAATACAACAACAGATCAGAAATTTGAACCTCAGGTGTATTAATATTTTATACCATACATAACTATTAAATTTTAAGAAGGTATTTTTTAGACAGATATATAATCAAAATTCTTCCAAAAATTAGATTGTAAGTATATGCTCCTTGCTTGATGACTCTGATACCATCAATTCCATATTTTCATTTCTACAGATCCTGACTTTACTTATGTAAGAACTGTGTTATTTATATAGATTTTTGTGAACTCTTCTAATAATATTCATCTTTTTTAAGATAACACAAAACACTCTAATTTTGAGATTAATATTTACCATGAGTCCAAGTTGGAGAGACTTCCTAGAGTATTAGCTGTCCAGGGTTTTGTCAACCTCAAATGCTTCTCACAAATGAAATATGTATAACACACAGGAGCCTGAAAAGTCTGTGAAATAATATTTTTTTCTTTTAAGATTACTTATGGTTTAATTTTCCATGCAAGTATTGTTTTTGAGGTAAAATAAATCAGCCTAAAAATTTTGTTCAGGACCTAGGCAAATAGAAATTTCACCTGGAAATTATGTCTCCCAAGTATACCAGGAGCTACTGTGAACTCAAGCAGAGCAGTTTATCCCTTGCTTTTCATCCTGTTATTGCCAGAGCATCTTTTATATTGGGGATTGCTGATAATGCAGCATTTGGTCATCTTCTGGGACCAATTTCCCAGGAAGACTGCTTGGCATCGTGCCAAGTAGAAAGGTTCAATGTCTGATGCACACATTAGGTTAGTAACAGAGTTATCTTCCCCTTAAAAGCCACATAACATTGAGCAGCATTTTTTTGGTATTCTTTTGTAATGATCTAATTTATGACTCGGTAAAAGACTAAGTATTTCTAGAAAATACTTAATCACTTTGTGGCTGAAAAGCCATATCAATAACCACCATGATAGAATCGCACACTTTTCCTAATGAAAGATTTTTATATTTAAAATTGTGACACAAAGGAGTAAGCATTGTTTATTATGCAAATGATATTATACAACAAATTCAAAGAAGAAAATGAAAATCTTTCATAAATGTTATTCTATAGATATATTTTTCCAAGATTGTCCTTTGTTCATATAAAGGTTATTTATAATTCTACTTATGTTTTTATATAATTTTTTCACTCTGAATTTTCAGTAATAGCCTGATTTTATTATTAAATATTCATATACACCTTCACCTTTGTTATAATAGATTTTTGTAAAATCTACAATTTCATATATTTTGCATTGACTGGTACAGCATAACTTTATTTCTAGGAGTGTACAGCAGATGATGAACTGCTTTTTGAAGAATCTCAAGGAAAACATGGTGGAGTTTCTCCAGTCAGGTTTGGGAGTATCAACTTTATCTGCTATTGACATAGCAGAGGCAATGGTGTATTTAACCACAACAATGATTATGCATTTCATTTTATTATTTTAGTGTGTTGGCTTTTATTATATTGAATGAAACATGATAGGAGAATGTAAAAATCAGTGCTAAGATGAGTAAAGATTTGATAATTTTATTAATGGCCAAAAGCTTACATCCTCAATGTACAACCAAGTGAAACATAGTCTTGTGAATTTTTCATTAATTAATGAAAATAAAATCAAATTTCATGTAGATTTAGAAGGAATTCATACAATAAATACCTTTTAAACTGCAGTATTTCAGGAGAGAATTTCATTTATGGATCAAGGAATTAAAAATTATATATTAGGTATTTGATACAATTTTGAGTGTACAATTCTTCATTTCATCAAAAGTTCAATGATTCTGAGGAAACCTTTTGTGGAAATTAAACAGCACCACTAATTTATTTCATATTGGAGAACTTGCTGTTAAAGATGTCCTATATCAATGTCACCACAATAGGGTCTGCTTATACTTGCAAAATCATCACGGGGGAGTTTATCATCCCAGCATTGAAATCAATTTTTTTAAAGTCATTAAGTATTCTTTCAAATAATACAAGTAATAGTCAAATGAAGAATCCTTCACAAGCTGCTAAATCTTTCTTGTTGGGACTCCAACATAACATCTCTAATGGTAAAGAAAAGGCTGAAAATGAGGAAAAAGAAGCAGAAAGGGACCATGTCTTCTTTGTCCTACATTTCAACAAAATTTGAACTTTATCTCTTATAATTATATTTGTCATTATTTAAAATAAATCTATTACTTCTTGTAAGTCTTTCAGTTTTTCACATGATTTGAAACTCTATTGATAATACATTTTAAACTTTTCTGAAAAATTGGCTCTATTTTTATTTTATACCATCCTTCATAATCCTGGAATATGCAGGTCTAATTTTTCTAATAGTCTACTTTTAACAAGTTTATATATATCCACATATTTACAAGTATACTTTTTTATCCTCTTATTTATCTATTTATTTTTTAATCAATTTTATTGACATATTGATATATAAATACAGCATACAATTCATTCAAAGTGTACTATCAGTGGTATCTGTATAAACACACAGATGTGCATTCATGATTTCAATCATTATTAGGGCATTTTCATTATTTAAATAATAATAATAATAATAAATAGACAAACAAGAAAATTCCTCACCTCTCAATCTCTCTCTGTTTCCCCTGTTGTACATAGCAGCTATTTCTGGCTATTCTTGCATGATTACTTATTTGTTTATTAAACAGTTATATTAAGATATATTCACATACCATATGATCTATCCAAAGAGTACAATCAATGGCTTTTTTTTAGTATAATCAAAACATTGTACATTCATCGTATCAAAAATTTTAGAATTATTTCATTATTCCAAAATGAAAGACTTCACACCTCTTAGAATTCTTTCCTCAGCCCTATATATCCACTAATCTACTTTCACCTAAACCATTATAAATTGATTTCTATTTATGTTTTATATAAATGGTATCATACAATATGTAGTAATCTATGTTTCATCTTCTTCACTTAGTATAATGTTGAGTTTTTTAATCTGTTATTAGCATTTTTCAGTTTTAACTTACATTTGTTCAGCTTCAAAGCAAAAGAGTCATATATGCAATTTTACTCATATTCACATTTCACATAATATATTTAGTTCATAATAGGGCATTCATACAGTATTTGTCCTTTTGTGTCTGGCTTGCTTCACTCAATATAATGTCCTCCATGTTCATCCAGCCTTTTGTGCAGAAATTGAAAAGCCAAAACAAATTTATTTTGAAGGGTAAAGGGCTTTGAACAGCCCAAAAATGTCTTAACAAAGAAGAATGAAATTTGAAGACTCTCACTTCCTGACTTTAAAGCATATTACTTAGCTACAGTGGTAACAAGAGCATGGTACTGGCATAAGGACAAACAGATTGACCAAAGGAACAAATAGAGAACTCCAACATTGACCCTCACATCTACAGTAAATTTATTTATATTTGTTGTTATTGTTATTTTGAGATACCAAGGATGGGGATTGAACCTGGGACTTTGTATGTGGGAAATTGGTGCTCAACCACTGAGTCGCATTGTTTTTTCCATTTGTCTTGCTTTTTGTTTGTTTTGTCAGTAGGTACCAGGGAATGACTCTGGGAACTCCCATGTGAGAGGCAGAAGCTCAATGACTTGAACCACATCTGCTCCCAGTCAAATGATTTTTGACAAGCCTGTTAAGTCAACCCAGCAGGACCAGAGAGGTTGCTTCAACAAGTGGTGCTGGAAGAACTGGATAACCATATCTTTAAAAAAGGAAGAAGACTCCTATCTCACACCTTACACAAAAGTGGACTCAAATTGGATCAAAGACCTAAATATAAAAACAACCATAAAATTCCTAGAAGAAAATATAGGAAAACATCTTCATGATATTGTGGTAGATGGTAGTTTTTAAAACTTACACCCAAAGCACAAGCAAAATACAAAAATGGGGTCTTCTCAAATTTCAACACTTTTGCACCTCAAAAGACTTTGTCAAAAGGGTGAAAATGTAGCTGAATCAATGGGAGAAAATATTTGTCAATCACATGTCTGATAAGGGTTTAATATCCATAATATATAAGGAGATCATGCAGCTCAACAATAAAAAGACAAACTATCCAATGAAAAAATGGGTAAAAGACTTGAAAAGACAACTATCCAAAAAAGAAATACAGATGGTGAAAAACACATGAAAAACTGTTCAACATCACTAGCAATTAGGGAAATACAAATCAAAACTTCAAGGAGATATTTCACACCTATTAGACTGGCCACTATAAAAATGTTGGAAAAGTGTAAATGTAGGAGAGGATGTGGAGAGATAGGAATGCTTATTAGTTGTCAGTGGGAGTGTAGAATGGTGCAACCTCTGTGGAAGACTGTTTGTCAGTTCCTAAAGAAGTTGGATATAGACTTGCTATGGCACCCGGCAATACCACTCCTAGGTCTATATCCAGAATAACTGAGAGCACTGACACAAATAGACATCTGCAAACTAATGTTCATAGCAGCATTATTCATGAGAGCCCAAAGTTGGAAACAACCCAGGTGTTCATCACCTGATGAATAGATAAACAAATTATGGAGATACACACAATGGAATACTATACATGGATGAACCTGGAGGACATTATCTATGTTTTATTTTTTCTTTATTGAAAAGTTGTGGTTTAACAGAAAAATCATGCTTAAAGTGCAGGAGTCCCATACACCACCCTTCCAACTTGCATTGGTGTCAAACATTTGTTACAATTGATGATAGCACACTTTTATAATTATACAGTCAACTGAATCCATGATTTACTAAAGGTTCACTTTTTGCCTAATGTAGTTGCATGGATACTTAAAAAAATATCTATTCTCTTATCATATGTACAACCTAACATTTCTTCTTTTAATCACATTCAGATATATATTTCAGTGCTCTTAGTTGTGTTCATAGTATTATGCTACCATCATCACCATCCATCACCAAAACACTTCCATCATTCCAAATGGGAACCTTTTACATTTTAAGCCTTTACTTCCCATTCCTTATCCCCACCTGTTCCCTGGTAATCTATATTCTAGATTCTGATGCTATGATTTTGCTTATTCTAATTATTTATATCAGTGAGATCATTAAATATTTGACATTTTCTGTCATCCATGTTGCCACATATTTCAGTACTACATTCCTTTTTATGACTGAATAATATTTCATTTCTTGTATGTGTATACCCCGTTTTATTTATCCATTCATCGGCTGATGGCACTTGTGTTGTTTCCATCTCTTAATAATTTTGAATAATGCTGCTATGAACATCACTGTGTAAATACCTGTTTGTGTCATTGCTTTCAGTTCCTTTGGGTATAAACCCAGAAGATGGATTGCTGAAATACATGGTAGTTCTATACTTAGTTTTCTGAGGTATTGCCAAACTCTTTTGCACAATAGCTGTGCCATTTTACAACACAATGAATAAGTATTGTTCTGATTTCTCCATATCCTCTCAAACACTTATTTTCTTTTTTTTATCTTTAATAACATCCATTCTAATGGGTGTGAAATGGTATCTCATTGTGGTCTTGATTTGCACTTCACTGATGGCTGGTGATGTTGAACATATTTTCAGGTGTTTTCTCCCCATTTGTATATATTCTTTGGTGAGATGCCGGTTCAACTCTTTTGCCCATTTATAATTGTTTTTGTCTTTTTGTTGAGTTGAAGGATTTGTTTATATATTCTGGATATTAAACTTTTATCAGATATGTGGTTTTCAAATATTTTCACTCATTGTGTAGGTTGTCTTATTACTTTCATGATAATGTGTTTTGGGGCACAAAATTTCTAAATTTTGATGAGGTTCCATTTATCTTTTTGTTGCTTGTGCCTTGTGTGTAAAGTCTAAGAAAACATTGCCTAACACAAAGTCTTTAATATGCTTCCCTACATTTTCTTCCAGAATTTTGCTAGTTCTTTTATATTTAAGTCTTTGATCTATTTTGAGTTGGTTTTCAAATATAGTGTTAGGAAGGGGTCCACTTGTAGTTTTTTTGCCAATAGAGATCCAGTTCTCCCAACACCATTTTTTGAAAAGACTATTCTTTCTCTCTTGGGTGGTCTTTGTCCCCTTATTAAAAATCAGTTGGCAGTAAATGTGAGGTTTGATTCCTGAGACTTCAATTCTATTCCATTGATCTATATGTTGTCCTTGGATTACTGTGACTTTGTATCATGTAGTTTGGATTACTGTGACTTTGTAATAAGTTTTAATATTGGGAAGTATGTGTCCTCTAAATTCATTCTTCCTTTTCACAATGGCTTTAGCTATTCAGGGTCCCATATCCTTCCATATGAATTTGATGATTGGCTTTTCCATTTCTGCAAAGAAGGTTTTTGGAAGTTTGATTGGAATTGTGCTGTATCTTTATATAAATTGCTTTGGATAAGATTGATATCTTAAAGATATTTAGTGTTCCAATCTATCAACACAGAATGCACTCCATTTATTTCAGCAGTGTTTTGAAATTTTCTGTGTATGTCTTTCACATCCTTTTAAATTTACTCCTAGATATTTTATTATTTAATTGTTATTGTTTATGGAATTATTTTCTTGATTTCTACTTCTAATTTTTCATTGCCTTTGTATAGAAACACTAATGATATTTTTTGTGTTGATCATGAGTCCCACCACTTTCCTGAATTCCTTTATTAGCTCTGGAAGTTTGTTGTGGATTTTTTTAAGATTGCCTGCATATAGGATTTTATCGTCTGCAAAGAGGGAACATTTTACTTCTTCCTTTATGCTTTGGATGACTTATTTATTGCCTTTCCTAGTTGCTGTGCCAGTATAATATTGAATAACAGTGGTGACAATGCACATTTCATCTTCTTCCTGATCTTGGAGGGAACGATTTGAGAAATTCACCATTAAGTAGGATGGTAGTTGTGAGCTTTACATATATGCCCTTTATCATATTGAGGAAGCATCCTTCTATTCCTAGTGTTCTACATGGTCTTAACATGAAGGCATGTGGGATTTTGTCTGTTGCCTTGCCTGAATCAACTGAGATAAACATGTGTCTAGTTTCCTTCATTATATTAAGTTGCATATTACTTTAATTGATTTTATTATGTTGAGACAACGTTGTATACCAGGGATATATCAAACTTGATCCTGCCATCTAATTATTTAAATAAGCTTTTGGAGTCTTTTTGTTAGTATCAATTTTTTTGAGGATTTTTACATCTGTATTCATAAGAGAATTGGTCTGTAGGTTTCTTTTCTTGTGGTATTTTTATCTAGCTTTGGTATGAGGGCAATTTTAGCCTTGTGCAATATATTAGGGTGTATTCCCACCTCTTTAAATTTTTGGAATAGTTTGAGCAGAATTAGAGTTATGTCTCCTTGGAATGTTTGGTAGAATTCCAAAGTCACCTGGTTCTGGGCTTTAGTTTGAAGGGCATCCACATGATCTCTTTACTAGTAATTGATTTGTTGAGATCTATTTCTTTTTGAGTCTAAATAACTGTACCACTTTTCATTTCTGATTTTTGTTATTTGTATCTTCTCTCTTTTTTCTTTGTCAATCTAGCTAAGTGTTTATCAATTTTGTTGATCCTTTCAATGAACCATCATTTTTTTTTAATTTTTAGTCACTCTATTGTATTTGGTTTCTTATTTCATTTATCTCTGCTATAATTTTTTCTTATTTCATTCCTTCAACTTGCTTTGGGTTTACTTTCCTCTTCTTTTTCTAGATCCTTAAGTTTTGAGGTTCGGTCTCTGATTTGAAGTCTTGCTTCTTTTTAATGTGTGATTTTAAAGCTCTAAAATTCTCTCTAAGCACTGTCTTCGTGACCTCCCATAAGTATTGGTATGTTGTAGTTTCATTTTCATTCACCTAAGAAATTTTCTAGTTTTCCTTCTAATTTCCTCTTTAAAATTTATTGATCTGGTTTCAAATGTATTGATTCTTTCTTTGATAACCTCCAATCGGCTGTAGAGTCCTTCTGACAAATTTGTCATTAGCATATATTTTATTTTTCCTTTCTAGAGTTTCTATTTAGTTCATTTTTATTTTAGTCTACATTTTTTTTTCTGCTATGATTTTTTCATATATTTCCTCACTGAAACGTTCTTTCCTAAGGTCATGAAACATACATTCAAAACTTTTATAAAGTCCTTGGCTGCTAATCCAAAGTTTGGGTTGATCTTGAAATATGTTTCTATAAAATTTTTTTCATTAATGTGGTTCACATTTTCTTGCTTTTTTATGTTTGATAATTTAATTTTATGAAAGACTGTACTTTGTGAATGATACATTGTAAGGAGCCTAGATAGTTTTGTCTTTGAATATGGGCTTTTTCCTGGCTTGCAATAAATTACTAGTAATTTTTTTTTTATTTTCTCAGGCTTTTTATTATTCTTTGTTAAGGATAATATATTTCTTTTTGTCCTCAGTCTTAGGACATGGTATTCATTGCGGTGTATTGTCCTTATTTCGAATGTGCTTTGTTGTTTTTTTGTTTTGTTTTCTTAACTTGATGCCTGAGTGAATCAAAGATATTCATCTTACTGGCTGGGCTGTAAATCCAACTTCTCCGAGCCCTTCATGAACTTTGGTATGAATGCACTGTTTTCAGCCTTTTAGTAAACTCTCGTGGCCTGTTGATTCTTTATCTGCACATCTACATCTCAGTCTTCAGTGGAGGCCCTACAGAGCATCCCAGTACCAATATTTGGGTCATCTTCTGTTGATACCTGTTTTCTCTCTTCTAACTTCTCTAGTGGTAGAAACTCCAATCTCTGCTCTTCAGCTATACAAGACCTTTATACTCTGCTTGTACTCTGTAATTTCCAAGTCAACAAGCAGTACAGAAAGACAGGTCAAATATGCGTCCAATCGCATATATTTCCATTATGTCAAGGATAACTGATATGCTATGTCTGTTTCCAAAGCCTTAAAAGAGTTTACATCTGCATTTTGTTCAATGTTAGATTTGTTTAAGGTGACAGGTGAAATCATGTACCACCAATACTTTAATGGCAGAAACCAAAATCTGTCCAAAGATTTCCAATCTTTTCTGATTTAAATGTTGATATAGTTTGAAATATATCTCACTATATTTCTCCCTATATTTGTTATCAATCTCTTTTATCCTTAATGTGTTTTTTAAACTTTTTTGTGGCTTATTTATCTTTCTTTTCTTTTTTATAAATATTATTAAATTTTATTTTTCTTTCAGTTTATTGTTCTTCTAGTTTTATCTTTTCATTTCTACTATTTCTAGGTTAAATTAATTGGTTTTATTGAGTATTCAGAAATAACACATTATTATTATTATCATTATTATTATTATTATTATTATTATTATTATTATTATTATTATTTTGAGGTACCAGGTCCAGGGATTCAACCCAGGACTCATTGGCTACATTGGCTCTCCTGGGTTTGCTTCCTCTACTGTTTGTTCATTGTTTTGCTCATTGTTTTGCATGTGGTCTGCTCATTGTTTTAACTTGTTGTCTGTTTTCTTTAAGAGGCACTGGGAAACAAATCCGGGACATTCCATGTGGGAGTCGGATACACAACTGCTTCAGCCACACCCCTTCCCAACACATTACGAAGAGCACACGTCTGAACTCTTTTTTTTTTTTTTAATTAAAATTTTTTTTTTATTTTTAAAGAAACTTTAGATTACATAAATGTTACATAAAAAATATAGGGGATTCCCATATGCCCCCCTCCCTCCCCCTCCCATACTTTCCTACATTAGCAACATCCTTCATTACTGTGGTGCATTTGTTACAATTGACGAACACATATTGGAGCATTGCCACTAAGTGTGGATTCTAGTTTATATTATAGTTTATACTCTGTCCAGCACAGTTTTGGAGATTATGCCTGTATCCGTCATTATAGTGTCATGCAGGACAATTCCAATATTCTGAAAATGCCCCCATATTATTCTTCCTTCTCCTTCCCCTCAGAACCTCTGGTGGCCACTGCCTTTATATCAATGATAAAAGTTCTTCCATTGCTAGAATAATAAAAAGTCTATAATAGAATAATAATAAGTCTACTTTAATCCATTGTTTATTACCCAAAAAAAATCTTTAGACATTGTGTCTTTCATCAAATGTACAGTGACATTTTCTTCCATATATTCCCCCATTGTCTTATTTGGTCTATGTGCCAGTTGAGCCTGGAATCTCAGCACTGTTGCAACACCTACTCTCCAGTTCACTGGACTCACTCAGGACAACTAACAAAGAAACACCCATCCCAAGAAACAGAGAGTATCTGCAGCTATAAGCAAGATAGTTCCATCTATCTGCCTCACGGGATCTAAGCCCCTCTCAATTAGAAACAGAGCAGCAGCACCAACACATTACTTTTTATTACCTCTTTAATAACACAAGAATTTAATATTTCCATTATTCATCTAGTGGCCACTCTATCTTAATTGCAATACTATGCATTATTCATATAGAAAATAATTATATAAATATCCTGGAGTTAAATAATTTAAGTCATATTTGACCAAGAATAACTTAAAGTCACATTTATCATTTTATCAAATTTTGATTTTTCAAATTGAAAGGCCTTGCATTTTTAAATATTTTGAATATTAATTTTAAAATGTATTTTTGTCAGATAATGTAGGTAATTCAGTTTAAAATTTGAAAATATAAAGAAATTTATGGATTAATCGTAATAGAATTTTATAAATGAAATTTTGTATGAATGCACTGTTCTCAGCCATTTAGAATGCTCTCTTGGACTGTTGATTCTTCATCTGCACATATACAGCTCAGTCTTCAGCGGAGGCCCTACAGAGAATCCCAGTACCAATATTTGGGTCATCTTCTTTTGATACTTATTGTTTAGGTGCAACAAAAAAAATTCAAATGTTATTCTGCAAATTTAAAATTTTCATATATATTATTCAAAGTTAATACATTTGTGGGAGGCGTTTTACTGCTCATTTAATTATATAGTACATATTTTTTATTCATGATGCCACTTCATGTAATTCATTTATTTAGTAAATAATTCATTGTATATCTTCAATGTAACAGATAATATGTACACAGTATAACAAACAATAGAAGATCTTTGGCCTCTTAGGCCCTACACTCCAGCCAGGAGATACAGAGAAATATACAGAAGTAAGTTATGCTATATTAGAACATGAGAAAAGAAAACATTGAAGAAAAGAAAATATAATAAAAACTAGAGTCTGAGAGATTTGGGAGTAAGGGCATGACAAAGCAACGGGATGCAGTGTGGTCAGGACAGACTCCAGTAAAAAGTTGTCATTTGACCAAAGACTTGAAGGGGAAAGAGTTAAGCATACATTTTCATGAGAGGAAAGAGTTCCAAACATAGAGCACCAGTGCAAAGGCCGCATGTAGGTCATAGCCATGCAGTTTGAGAAACTTGGAGGAGGCCCATCTAACAAGAATGACATTTCATTACGAGGTGTAGGCAATAATAACAACTAAGTCTATATATGTGGATGCTAATAAATGATACAGAGGAAAAAATAAGTGGCAGAGGTCCATGCAGATAGTAGGGCTTGCTTTCTTAAAAAATCTCTCAATGCTCTACTCTTTTTTTTTTTAAGATTTTATTTATTTATTCATTTATCCCCCCCTTGCTGCTTGTGCTCGCTGGGTCAGTTAACCACGCCGCGCAGGCGGGCTTGTCTTCACCAGGAGGCCCAGGGAACCGAACCTGGGGCCTCCCATATGGTAAACGGGAGCCCTACTGATTGAGCCACAGCTGCTTCCCAATGCTCTACTCTTAATTTGCTAAAGGTAAAGACAACAGAATATATAAGTATATCAACATCAGTTAGATATTTTCACAATTTATTGGGTGATGCCTTCTCACACATCTTGTAATGGCATAAATTTCAGGCAATTCTCATATTCTGCATTAATTATTTCCATATGTCTATGTTATGAATACTTGATGTGCATAAATGATACATAAATGTTTGATTGAATACAGTGAGTCAGTGTTCAATCAAACCAAAAAAAAAGTAAATGGTCTTTCAAATTTGAAAATTTTGAGTGATTGAATAGTTTTTGTTATGCCATTTGATGTTGCTGTAATATTTTTCCAATTGCTGGTGTAATTGAATGCTAAGTATATGCAGGTTTGTTTAGTTACATCCATAGATTATTCCTGGACATTTTCTACGTATGATTCTCAAGGGAGTGGTTTTCACATCTCAGTTCCTCAAATAGTAGATCAGGTAATTTAGCATTGGAATGACAGTGGGATAGAATCTGTTCTTGAGTCAGGAAAGGTGTCAGCCCAAATATTTATGCTTCATTGGTTCCATCTAGTCAACTAGCTAATTCACCACTGTATTCTATTAGCTGTTTTTATAATAAATCCTGCTAAAACACAAAGTGAACAGCTAAAAGAAATGTCCTTCTTATACCTAAACACATGAGGTAGCATATCAGTGGACAGAACATTGAAATAGATGAGAAATCTAGAGCTTTTAGCAATTATGTAAAATTATTTGCTATAATCTACTCACCAGTAGAATGAATATATTAATACTTCCATAAGAAGATAGGAATAAATGTTGAGGGACAAACTATGTTAGTAAGATTTAATTTTAAAACAACTTTAAAGAAAAAATATCTGAATTAGGTTGGCCCAGTTGCCTTAGGTCTTCTTGGGTTATGCTGAATAAAATTAATTAAGATGTTTATTAGAAAGATACACTATGATTGAATTAAAATTGGTGTGAAAGTTCATGTTTCAATCACATTCCTTGCTTAAATACTTAACATTATGTCTTCTTTTAATGGTTATATAGTTGTTCATTCTTTTGCTTTGGGGAGTCTTATTTCTTGACAATCCATAAAGTTTTCAGTTCCCTCACATTTTGGCAGGAACAGTAAGAATTATTATGAAGAAAATAATCAAGAAAATATTATTTTCACTGCATTATGTTTGTTTATGTATTGTTGACTGTGGATTTAGTGCAATAACAAATAAATACATATAATCTAAATAATAATTAAAGTAGCCATAGAGAATAGTAATTAAATATTACTGTGAAAGTGATAAAAAAAGAACTTTGCATACAGGTATAATCCTTAATATTTGAGAGTAAAAAGGCAGAAAAAAGTAAAAGTTAAAATAAAATAAATATCTTTCCTGTATAGTCCTATAGTTAAAAAAAAAATTGAGAATCAATTTTCTGTTTTCCTGTACCAGAATCCAAGGTTTCATTTATTATCTCTTAGTCAGCACTGGTTGGAGGCTAGAATTTAATTGTTATTTAAAATAGATTTTTAAAAATTTTTTTATGTGTTCTCCTTATCAGAAATTTGAGTCACTAGTGAGGTCACATAATCTTTAGAAAATAATATTTGTAAAATATTTAAATTTCAATGTTATGCAACTTTCATTTTTGCTATATTGACATGGATCACATCAGTAAGAGAAAAAAAGCATTTTAGAGTATAAATAATGAGGAAAAGAATGCAAAATTCTAACAATCCTCTGGAAAATAAGGGAAAAATTATTTAGGAAAATTGCCATTAGCAGGAAAAAATGCTTTCATATAATTAGTAAAAAATATATAGGCAGAGAAACAGAGAAACTTACAAATGAGGTATCAGAGAAGGCAGCTTTTAGACTGAAGTATATGTTTGAAATAAAAATAAGTAAGACAAAACAAATTAGAACAGTAAATCATTTATTCTAATTAACCAAATATTTTGAGTGAATATAACACTATGAAATGCTTAGAAAGTTTTCATTTAATTAAAAAAATGTGTTAATTACTTGAATGGGAAAACCCAAAGACTGTTTTGTCTAATATTAAAAGTGCCATGGAAGGAGGGATGGTCATAAATATTAGCTAAAGGGAGGTTGAGAAAGAATTGTTCATGCAGATGTGGTAAAAGCAGAACTGAAAGGAATAAAATAGAAAATATGTTGTATATGAAGAAATCAATCAATTATTCTTATAAGTGATTAGGACCCACAAAGAAAAAATATCAGTCTTGATACAATTTTTGTCATCAGTTCAATGATGTACCTGGGTCAGCAATGGTGAAAGATAAATAAAATACAGTTTGGAATCTGAAAGCATGTATTCATGACCCAGCTATATTATTAAAAGCTGCACGTGATGTCAAGCTTTCTGTCCATTATGTAGTGCTCTTTAAAATAACAATACATTTGAACGACCATGAAGACACAATGATAGAGGCCAGGTAGACCTATTTAATATATAAAAAAATAACCATAAAACATTTCTTTTAAATATTTCATTTTTGTTTATAATTGAAGGAAGTTCAAATAATTGAAATTTCATTATCAAATTTATTTATTTTTTAAATTAACAAATATTGGTCCTGAAAATTAATATTTTAACTAAATCCTTAAGAATGTATGTGACCTAAGCCTTGAATCAGGCATTTTATCCTTTTGCTACATGTAATATATATGTATTTTATGTGATTGATAATATTCACATAAACATTCTATCTGATTTAAATCCAGAGTTCCTTATTATGATTAAAATAGCTATAAAGATGGGTTTAGTAATAATCTTCTACCTTTTCATATACCAAAATAGTGTAATTTCAAACATTTTATTTAAGTTTCATATAAATGTTTATTCTGGATTCCAAAAGAAAAATTAACTAGGTATGAAGAAATCAAATATGCACATATGGAAAGAACTCAGAAATTATAAAGAGAAAGTGTCTGTAATTCTTAAATAATTTAATAATAATGGATAAAACTTAGAAATTAATTTAAAGAAGCTTCCATATATACCATTTTAATAAAAATCAGAACACTGTAGATATCTAGGTTTCAATATGGAAACTCAAAAAATTTTGCAAAAGATGAGAAAAATAATAAAATCTATTGCTACACTTGCTACAGGAATGGAATTTTCCACATTGCTTTATTTCACCTTTATAACAACTCTCATAGCTAATATATACATACCAGAGCTAAGATTCAATTCCAGATAACCTTTCATATGCATGTACTTTTCATAATCATATATTACTTCCTATTATACCATGGTTTTATTCTGAAGACACCCTTTCCCCGCATAACTAAAGAAAAACAAAACTTAATTTTTTAGGGATGTGAACATTTTTTAAGCCATGAAGAAAAGAGAAAGAGATAGTAAAATCAAGAGACTTCCATTAAGAGACTATGAAACAAATAGTAATATGAAATGGCTTCTTTATCACATAGCTAGCAAAATAAACTTAAAAGTATAATGGAATATTTTTCTCACTATGTCAAAATATAACCCACTGGACAGTTGATGTATTCTTGCCTTTATTGCTAAATTTTCAAAACCATTTATGTAGAGATGCTATTTCCTTAACTCTTACTTCAAAGTAGACTATCTTATTATGAAAGAGTTTATCTCCAAGAGTTAAAGTAGCACTACATTAGTAAAATATTTTAGGATCATCATAAAAAATTGAGAGTGAGTTATCTAGCATGTCAAAACTTTTAAATTTGTGCAGTGCAAAGTGTAAAACATAGTGTAAAGTGTAGGCCATACTTAGTAGAAATGTTTTAATATATGTCTATAAGTTGTAAAAATTGTACCACACTAATGAAAGATGCAGTTAATGGGAGAAAGTGTGGGAGGGGGAGGATGTAGGGTATATGGGAATCCCCTGAATTTTTGATGTAACACTTATGTAATTGAAAGTGCCTTTAAAAATAAAGAAAAAATTAAAAAACATAAAACAGTGGGGAGCGGGCATAACTCAGTGGCTGATTGCCTGCTTCCCATGTGCAAGGTCCTGGGTTCAATCTCCAGTACCTCCTAAAAAAAAAAAAAACAACAACAACAAAACAAACAATCAAACAAAAACAGAACAGCAAAAATCTAGATCTTTCAGCAATTGTGTGAAATGATTTGCTATAATCTCGCCTATAGAATGAAAGTACTAATATTTTTCTAGAAGTTTAGAATAAATATTATAAGAGAAATGATGTTAGTAAAATTTAAGCTTTAAAACAAATTTAAATATAGAATGTCTGAATTAGATTCACTCTCACAGCCAGAGCTTAATTTTTTTTGTGTTTGCTTGTTAGTTTGTTTTTAATTTCATGAGCTAATCTCTAAAAATTCCCAGTTAACTTAGGTCTTCTTGGGTTCTGCTGAACAGGTATTTATTGGGAAGACACACTATGATTAAATTAAATTGTGTGATAGTTCAAATTTCATTCAAATTTCTTGCTTAAATATGTGGCATAATATTGTCCTTTAATGGCTAAAAAATTGCTCAGTATATTGCGTTTTGAATTTTAATTTCTTAGCAGTCCATATATTTCTCTATTCCCTCAAAATTTTCCTGGGATTGGAAAGAGTTACTCAGAAGAAAATAAAAAGAAATTATTTTCTTTCAATGTATTATATTTGGGGATGTTTTGTTGATTGGGAAGTCAGTGAAATAACAACTAAATAACTATATCATATTTAAAGTAGCTGTAGACAACAGTAACTAAATATTACTGCAAAAGTGGAAAAAAATCTATGCACTTAAACATAAGACTTAATATATAATATTAAAATAGCAGGAAAAAATGAAAGAAAGAATAAAAGACAAATCTTTCTTGGATAGTCCTATAGTTAAATAAACTAAGACTCAAAGAGTTACATTTACCAGAATCCAAAGTTTCATTTATTGGCTCATATATAGCACTTGTTGGAGGATAGATTTTATTTGTTATTTACTGGACTGGAGTTATTTTTCTTTCTTTATGTATTCACCCTACAGAAATTTTTAGTCTTTCTTGATGTCACTTAATCTGTTACAAATAATATTCTGTAACATATTTAACTTTGTAACATATGTTAAACTCCAGTTCTGCTATATTGAAATGGATCTTTTCAGGAAGAGAAAAAGCCATTTGGAATAGAGATAATAATGGAAAGGGAAGGAAGCCCTATTCCAACATTCTCCTGCGAAAGATAAGGTCAAGTTTACATAGAAAAATTGCCAATATCAGGCAAAAACATTCCTATATAATTAATTGAAACAGCAAAGGCAGAGAAAAAGAAAAATGCTCAAATGTTGTGTCAGAGAAGACCGCTATTAGGCTGAAGTCTATTTATTAGAAATTTTAAAAATAATACAAAGCAAATTAGAACTCCAATCCTCATATTCTAATTAATTGAATATTGTGACTGACTACAAAAATATAAAATGTTTTTAAATATTTCGCTTAATTAAAAATATGTGAATGACTTGATTGGGAAATCCCAAAGGCTTTTGTTTCCTTATTTTGAAAATACCATGTGGAGAGAGGTTGACATAAACTGCAAGGGGGTTGAGACAATTTTTCTATGGAGATGTGGTAAAAGCAAAATAGAAAGAAATAAAATACCACATTTGATGCATATGAAGAAATACATCTACTATTTTTATAAGTAATTATAACTCACAAGAAAAATATCAGCCCTGATATGTTTCTTGCTATCAGTTCAGTGATGTACCTGAGTTCACAAGAGTGAAAAATAAAATAGAACTTGCAATCTGAAAATATGATTTCATGTCCAGCTCAATATTTAAAAGCTCTATGTGATGTTAAGTCTTCTGTCCAACGATTATTCCTCTTTAAATAGCAATATATTTGAATGTCTAAGCAGACAAAATAAGGGAGGCCATTTAGACCTATTAAGTATACAAAGAAATAACTATAAAAATAATTTCTTTTAAATGCTTCAAATTTGGTTATAAATTAAGGACTGAAACAATTTTACTTTTATCATCAAGTATATATGTTTTTTTAATTAACAAATGTTGGTACTCATAATTTATATTATGACCAAATCATTTAAAAATGCATGTGACCATAATCTTGAGTCAGGCATTCCATACTGTAGCTACATGTAATACATTTTTTTGTGATTGGTAATGTGCACACAAACATTCTGTCTGTTTTAAATCCAATGATTTTTATTATTATTAAAATAAATATAAACCTGAGTTTAATGATCATCTTCTACTTTTTAAACCCCAAATTAATATAAAATTTTAAAGGTTATCTAAGTTTCACAAATGTATGTATATATATATTTTTCTGGATGCCAAAAAAAATTTATACTTGATAGGACCAAATCAATATTAGCACATATTTAAAAGTCTCAGAAGTTGTTCACAAATTTTGCATTTATTCGAAAAAATGGGACTAATCCATTGTCACACAAATGTTGTCTTTTTTAAAAAAAATTATTTTGTACATTTAATAAATGAAAATATAAACAATTAAAAACTAAAAAGAAAACTGATGAATAAATACATACCTTTCTTAATTAAATGTACTCCATAAATATAATTTTTTTTTTAATCAAACAATATGTTACACAATATATTTGGTTCATAGTAATGCAATCATATAATATTTGACCTTTTGTGTCTGGCTTGCTTCACTCAACATAATATCTTTTTTATTTTAGAAATTTTAAAGTAATCAGTTCCATATTAAGGTCTAAGGACTATTATGAGAGACTTTTTATATATGCTGAAATGATGAGTGATTGTACCCTTTTTTAGCAAAAAACTTTTCTAGTTTTTCAGCACCATTACAAAATAAATGTGTCCCCAACAGATATGCTTTAACATATTTAGCAAAAATCAACTTACCATGCATGTGTGAATCTATTTCTGAATTCTGTAATTGATTCCACTTCCTTCAGTACATATCTTTTCACCAATATAATATTCTGTTGATTACTAAAATTTATGGTAAGTCCTTAAAATAGATAATGTGAATCCAACAACTTTATCCTTAATTTTCAAATTTGATTTGAGAAGCATAATTCTCTAATTTTACATCTATATTTCAGATCTACTTTCTCATATTTCTGCAACAACGACAAAAAACCTTGCTTAAATTTTAAGTAAGTTTGCATTGAACCTACATATTAATTTTGGATTGCTTTTAATTTATAGATAGATTGCTCTTAATTTGATTGCCTCTAAGTATATTGTTTCTTTATTTCTCTCTTCATTTAAATTCAGATCCATGGTCAATATTAACTATCGATTATGTTAGAATCTCTCAGTGAGGGGATATTTATTCCATTATTTCCTTCCCATGCCCAATCACAGGAGTTGATTAGATTCGTTCTGAAACTTCCAAATATATATAGATACAATATGGTGACATTTATTTAGTGTATAATTGGGGCTGTGGAAAAACAAAAGCATAGCATGTAGAATAATTTAAAATTTATTATCATGTACTGATGATCCAAGATCTCAAAAGCTAACCTGCCTTTGAGGGCTCCTGTGATATTAGATCCCCCTTCATTTCCAATTGCTTACCTTAGCCTCTATCTATATAAAACGGCCTTGCCTCAATTATAATTCCTAAATGTCCATTAAGTAAACAAATCCCTGAGAAATGATCTCACATAACATGTGAGACAAGTGAGTTCACACTTGCTTCAATTATTTTTTCTGCTTTTTAAATTTTTGTTCTAAGGTTTATTTAATTGAAGAGATTTTAAGAGTGAAAATTTACTTTCCTCTCAATGAATTTCAATCTTTTACCAGCAATGATGTTTGTCTATGATTCTACCAGATCAATCTCATCATCCCAAAGTAATTAAAGAGGTAATTCTTAAGTGTAAATTTCTTACCTAATCCAATAATTTTCAGGATGTCAGTTTCTAATAAATTATGCAAGAAAAAAGCATACATCTCTAGTGAAACAAGAGTATGTTTGATATCAGAGTATGGTTTAAATATATACTCAAAATTCCTCTAAAAAAAAACAAATTTTCAGAGACACAACACTGAATATAATATGAATAACATGTTTTCTTATAAGGAAATAAAATTATTTGAAGCTACAGCAACCTAAAATTTACTTTCCTAATAATGATCTTTTGAAATGTCTTTTCTGGGATAAAGGGAAAAATTACTTCTAAAGTATTTCTAAATATCCAAAAATTACAATAACTACAATATTCAAAGATCATTTTTAAGGGCTTTTCTACTATTTAAATAAAGATTTCAATTTCTTAAGTTAAAGTTTCAATCAAGTTTGTCCCCTGTTATAATTTTAATTGTTCTTTCAAATTAACCAACAGAATCTTTCTGTGGGAAAAGAAGAAGGTGAGCAGTAGGATCCAGGATGCACTTACTTATGCCTAAAAATATCTGGCCTACAGTCAAATTATAAGACAAAAATAGATGTCACATTAACATGCATGGAATTCTACTATCCCCTGCCCTCATTTTAGGAAAACCTAATGTAGAATCCAAATGGTGAGAACTAACAGTCTCCTATGATTTTCTTTCTTAAAGGTCAACTGAAATTATGTTATACTTAACATTAAAGTTAACAATTTTTCACTATTCCTGATTCAACAAATGAATTCTTTGATATCTGTGACCCAATGGAACTTCTCTTTTGTATCATTTGGTAAAGTCATCATTTAATATTTCCTGTTGTAAATATTTCATTAATATGTGGCTTGACCCTGTAACTTGCATAAATACAAGAATTGTGTCTATTTGTCCACAGAGTTGTATCCCCAAGGAACAACATGATACCTGGAACATATAGTTTATACAGAAATTATTTTTCAAGTGAATGGGGACATTACAGAATGAGTAATAGTAACAACTGTTAGGAATTAAATGCAACTTTATATTTACTAGGCATTATATAAATGTATTTCATATGCTAAGTCATTTACCCTTATAACAAGTCTAAAAGGTTGTTCTATTATTTCAAATAATCACATTTGAAGTAAAAGAGGCACATCATGTCTAAGGAATATGATTGTGTCCCAAAAGCTCTTAAGAGTGAAACCAGGATTCAAACCTAAGTCTTGGACATAAAATAACTGGTTTTAAGCACTTTAGTACATAGAATGAAGCAAAAGACTGATCATTATACTTTGCAAACTGCATTACCAACCTCCAGAATATGCCATATGAATCATTGAAGGTCTTCATTTTGTCAATGTCAGAAAGAAAAACAAAGCTATGTAAGAAGCACACTGTTAGAAAACTAGATTCCACTGGTTTTGGCAGATCATTCAATTGGTTGATAAATATAGAATTTGCAGTTTTGGGGCCTAAATAAGCATTATCAAATATATTAAAAGAAGTAGTAGAATTATTGTTGTTATTATATTATCATTATTACAATAGATAATATTAGCATTAGAAGAAGAAGAGGAGGAGGAGGAGGAATAATAATAAGTAGGTAGAGGAGGGTTAGGAGGAGGAGGAGAAAGAAGAAGAGGAGAAAGAGGAGGAGGAGAAGGAGGAGGAGGAAGAGTGTAGAAAGAAAAAGACAGTGGAGGAGGAAGAAAGGAAGACTGTAAAAGTAAATGGATGAGTCCAGTTATACACATAATGATTCTGAGGTTCCTTACATTTCCAAGATGAAATACTAGGACCTAGAAAAATATTGTACTGACAAGTGTGGAGTTTTCCAGAGAGGAAATATTTTAAGTCACAACATGGAATAAGATTTAAAAGGAAATATAGAACTTCTACTACTACTTAGAATGTAGAAATCTACACAGACTATTTTTCAATGCTCATAATTTTAAAAAACCATTTATCAACACAATCGTAAATTTTCTTCAGCCCACCAGAGAGATGAGGTTGCAACATCTGAGAATCAAATTCCAAGGAAAGACAAGTCCCTCAAAGAGGATATGGGACAAATGAACTGTTTCATCTTTCACAGATGGTGGGAGAAAAATGTGGCCACTGTAGAAGCACACAGGGGAGAATACAGATACATTTTACAGAATTGTTAAAACCAAGTGGGAGCAGCAGTGCTAATAGAGAAAAACAGTGAACCCTAGATTCAAGGGCTTTGCATTTACTTTCTTTTTTTTTTTTTCATGCAGAGGTGTTTATTGTGTGGCATTTCATAGGTTTTCATCTTTCTCTCTATCTCTCCATTCTATTCATCTATCCATTTGTTTGCTTGTATCACCCTTATTGAAGCATAGTTGACATATGATAACCATCTCATGTCATAAGTCTTTACATATATTTATACATGTGGACCATCACAACCACCCTGATAGTGATGGGAGGTGTGGGAGGTGGGCAACATGGGAATCCCAGTGGGTTCGGTGTAATATTTTAGGTAATCTAAGCACCTCTTAAAATATATGTATATATATATATAAATAACATTTTTGTATGCATTTACTTTCAATATCCTCTTTGTGGGTCTGTACAAATGCTCATGAGACAGACTAGGGACAGACTGGGAGATCTTCAGAGAAGTTCACTGTGAAACACACAAAATATCAAATATTGTCCTCCTCTTTTCCTACTCAATAAGTAATTTCCACAACTTTAGCAATTATTGTTTTATGTCTGCCTAGTGATAGATAAAATTTGTTGATAATCATGGAATTTCTCCTGCATTCTGACATCATCCAAATGAATAACAAACCTTTGCTTCCTTATAGCCTCTCCCTAGCTACCCAAGTGATGCCTGGGTCTTGTAATATGCTCTTTATAAAACACTCTTACTTAGAAACTCACATTTTCCTATGGCATGTGATCTTCCTCAGTGAAGTGAGTAATAAAACCAAATTGTTTCATTATAGGTGTTCTGGGTGGTCTTGGACTAAAGATCATGGACAATTACTAGGTTACAGGATCTAGTTGAGAGGATAACAACATGTGTGGATTCATGAGAAATTGCATCATAGGGATGTAATCTATAAGTTAATGTCCAATACAATGCTAGAAATAGAGCTTTGTAAAGGCATACACACAAAATAAGAAACAAAAAAGTCCATTAACAGGATTGTCAATAGGTTCAATAAAGTTGAGGAAAGAATCAATGAATTTGATGATAAGCCAATAGGAATTAAACAGAAGAAAACATTAAAGAAAAAAATGAAGCTTTGGGAAAAAAGTATCCAAAAGCTGTGGTACAATATCAAACCCTACAATAAACTTATAGTTAGATTACTACAATAAGAATAGAAATGGAGCACATAGGAAAAAAGATTTAAGGAGATAATGAAATAAACTTTGCTGAAAATAAGGAAAGACATCAAAACTCGGGTCCATAAATGTTAAAAAAATATCATGAAGGTGAAATACACACAGTGAATCAACCAACAAACAAAACACATTTAGGTAGTACATATCATATACAGAAGAAAAACCAATGAAATTTTAAAAGACATCATAAAATAATACAAGCAAGAACAGAATGGAGAGATATCTTTCAAATACTGAAGGATGATAACAGTTATTGCAGGATTCAATATCCATTTAAGTATCTTACAAACAATAAATAATGATAAAATAAGATCTTTTCAAGAAAATTAACATGCACAAACAGAAATAATTTATAGCCAGCAGACTTGAACAATAAAAAGTTTCCAGGGAGAAGGAGTATGGTAATAGCAGGAAGCTTGGGTCTAATAAAATAATAATGTCAAAATGTAAAACTGAAGGTAAATATATCAAATATTGGATTTTTTTAAAAAATCACATGCTATAAAATAATTGCCTAAAGTTAAGCTACAGTGATTCATTGTGAAGCTTGAGTCACATATAAAAGTAAAATTTATCACAAAAAAAGATTAATTGTATCTCTACTACTCAAACATTAATAAACCCTAAGGCAGCCACTTAGAAAAGAGAAAATAAAATTGCCAATAAAGGAATGAAAAAAGGATAGCATTATATTTATGCACAAAAATTAAAAGGATTGTAATAAAATGCTATAAACATCTTTTGCTATTAAATTTCATAATTTTGATGAAGTGTACAATTCCTTCAAGATGCTCACACCAGGAAAATAGGTAAACTGAACACTTCTATAATTATTCAAGAACTTGAAATTCTCCTTAAAAACAATCCACATGAAAAAAGGAATTATTTTCTCAATGTGTAAATCTCACATTTCCCTCAGACTGGGATGTGGACAGAGTGCAATCTGAAACGTCTTCATACACACACAAAAAGGAGAACATCTTGAAAGATAGTAGAGCAAGAACATAGAAGAAGCCTGAGTCCTAGAGTTATCTCATGGAATAGAACCACCCACAAATTCTGGCCTGCAAAATTCTGTACATTGTTACATCTGAGGATACTTTCCCAATTGTTGAGCCACTGTTCCAACCCTTTTCTTACACCAGGACAGCCAGTACCTGACTAACACAGGTTCCCACCATCCCAATCATATCACCGAATAAATCATTCCTTCCTTTAAAAAGTTCTTATTTTCTGTAAATAAAACTCTACACGTAAGTTTGAAAAGATTTAGATAGTACTGCCAAAGTCACACTGTCTTCTCTCAACATCTTTACAGAATGCCTGTCAACAATATGCGCTTTTACAAAACTCTGTTATTTTTGTTAGTTTTTAAAATATATAATAAAGAAATGGCTATTTGTCAACTCAAACAAGAGCAGTATACTTTTGTAGAAAAACAGTCATACCATAGAATAGTGATGAAGGACATGAGCTCTACAGCAAGACTGTCTGGATTCAAATGTGAGCTTGACCTTAACATGTTGACTGACCATGAAAGAGTTTTGTAATTTTCTCTGTGCCCCTGTTTCACCTTCTAAAATGCAGTCATTCAAATACATTTATAAAGGCACTTTTCTAGGTCCTGGGAAAACAGGATTGAACCTAATTGATAACAATCTTCTGCTCATAGAGCTTTCATAGTGGAGGAAAACTGACAGGAAACAAAGGGTATGAGCCAAATATATAGAATATTAGATTGGGTAACTGCTGTGGAAAACAAATGCAGCAAGGGGAAGGGATAGGGTAGATGTGATTTTAAGTAGGGTGGTAAGGGATGAACTCATGAGAAAGAAAATGAGAAAAGATCCCCGCAGTTATCTGGGCAAAGGGAATTTCAGGAAAAAGAAGAGATGGAAGTCCAGGCAGCATCAGAACTAACATGAACAGGGGAGCGTAAGGAGGTCAGTGTGGCTGCACCAAGACAATGGGACAGGCACAATCATAAAGGTTGTGTTCATAGGAGCAAGGAGGTAGGGCAAGCACATGTGGAATCGGGAGTATCTTATGATGTTTTGATTTTTACCCTTAGTGTGATGGGAAGTCATGTAGGCTTTGTGAAGCAAAGTGACCTGATGCAAATTCCTGTTTAACAATAACAATCTGGACCCATCATTGAGATAAAGTCAAGGGGAATTGGTAGAAAACAAGGAACCAATCTAGAAGGCTCCAGCTAAAATTTAAAGATGAAGAATGGTGCTTCTTTTGGCCATGGTGGTAGCAGAAGAGATGTTGAGAAATAATCACACTTCAAATATATTGTGTACATGAATTAATATGATGTGCTGATGGACTGGCTATGAGGTGTGTGACATAGAGAAAACTAGAGGATTGTTCTTAAGACCTCCCTGAACAAGTAGGAGGATGGCATTATATTAATTGAGATTAAATTTTATACATTTAAAGAACAAATCCGAGAGCTATCACGTGAAGATAAACTACTTTAATTTTGTATGTAAAGCCATTTGAATATTGTCTAGCAATCAGTAGGTGCTCAGTAAATATAATGCATTTCTATCAGTATGATGTACTCAATAATTTGCAAATGAAAACTAATATTCATATTTTGACATGATCTATTATAGGCTTAATTTATTTGTTATTTAATGAATTCAACTTTTACAATACATATAATTTTGACATACTACCTTGAGCATAAGGATTTTGTCTTAAAAAATACTTCAGGTATAATCTTATGTAATATATGATTTTCATTGATATAAATAGGTTTTAAAAAGTGAGTAGGCAAATAGTCCAGTGTTTACATATTTTCCAAAGTTTATAATACATTTATTTAATAACATCATAAATGCTTGCTAAAATATGTTATAAGAAGATAGGGTATTCTATATTTAATTAAAACTTAAGCATATCCTGAACTTATTATTGTCTGAAAAATTAGAGAATCAGTTGCCCATCATTGCCAAAACATTTTATAATTTGTAAAAGTGTACATAAATAGAAGCAAGGCCAGCACTATTCATAAAAATGACCAGAATAATATAAATAGTTTATAAATATAAGAAAAGAAACAATGTATGTACAAGATGAGAGACTAGTAAAAAATATATTATTTAAAAATAAATGTTTATCAAAGACATCTCTGATGGCAAAGAAAAGAAAGAGGAATAAAATAAATATAGATTCTAGATAATGTAGAGTTCAGAGTAAAAATATCTCATAATAGAATAACTTACATCAATATTATATATGATAAATTGAAATTTCCACAGAAATTCAGGATGTAGAGGAAAAGAAAGCATATTGTAATTATTTGAATAAATTAATGAACAGTGACAAACTGGTGAAAAGCTATTAAACATTTAAACCATAATACAGATGCTGAAACTATATTAATTATTCAAATATCATTTTTAAAAATAACCATATATAATTCTACAAAGAAAATGTGATATAAGGTATAAATCACAAATCATTTCAATGCAAAGAAATAACCATTGGATAAGTTTAAATATAGCAATCAAATACTTGGAAAATGAAGAAAACATACTTTCTTAAATATGCATTGAATAATAGAGAAAATTAAAATTGCAATTCAAAATTATACAGAGAAATTTTTAATAAAAATTTTATCCAACTATCTGAATAAAACTTATGGGATGATGCAAAATTTGCATTCATTATCCATTCTTAGCTTTATAAATTATCTCTATTTTCTTTAAAGAGCAAATAATTTATCTAAATAATTTATTTCTTTGTAAACAGTATAACAAACTTATAGAAAACAGGAGAAAGGAAATAAATTTTTGAATAACATTGAAATTTAAAAAATAAAAGCTAATTACTGAAGCTGTTTACACATCACAAAAGAGGAGGGTTTTCAAATGATTACCAGGTAAACAAAAGATTTATTTCTGCATGCAGAATTTGACCTCATTAAGTTATAAAACATGAGGGCTTAAAGCATTGCAAGTTGATATTTTTTTAATTTTGCTTATATACCAAGAAACATTCATCTAACAAATTTTTATGAGAAATGTTTTACTAAATAGTTTAGGGATGAATGGAAACTGAGAGCTGCAAAAGAAAAACAGAAAATGATCATTTTGTACAAATATGCAATATATATACACACATATGCAATATATGTCTAGAAGATCTAAGAAAACTATCAAAAGTTGTTTGGACACTTCTATTTTTCTCACATACTTTTTTATTGAAGTTTATCATTCATATTATGAACATGCATTAAAAAGTAAGTGTAGAGTAAATTTGTGAACTAACAAAACAAACCTACATATTATCATACAGGCCTCCCATATATCACCCCACCACTAAAACCTTGCACTGTTGTGAAACAATTGTTTCAAACTATGAAAGAACATCATCAAAATATTACTACTACCTATATTTTGTGTATTTTATGCCCAACCTATCCAGTTATTAACCACTTGTATTAATATTATATACTTGTTATAATTCATGAGAAAAGTTCTCATGTTTTCTCTATAATTTAACTCTATCACAATATTTTACTTTGCTCTAAGACCAAATATTGAAGTTTTATTTTTTTACCTGCTTATGAATAATATAAATCAAAATTATTTATAAAACACCGGCAAATATTTTCATAGCAAAAAACATTGCATAGTCAAAATTTTGTAAGAATGTAAGTATTATGATGATAGTGGCCAATATTTATTAGTGCTATATTAAATTTATCATTCAACATTTAATTTAATCATTATAAGAACTCTACAGATTTAGAAATATTCATAGCAAAATTAGAAACCAATTAATTTATAAATAAAAAAATAAATAAAATATATATATATTTATACACACAAACCACAGTTTTAGCACATATTTTATGGCTTGCAGTTAATATGTATATTTCTAAAGACATATTTTTGAAAATGTTCAAGACCATTTGTAATCAAATAGATGATGGCTCAATAGCCATGCAAACTAATTAAAGGATGATAATTTCCCTATATATAGGTGGAGAGAGAGTTAGACTCATTTTAATTTCCCTATATATGGCTCTTCTGCCCTTTTTATTTGAACTATAATTAGCATTTTAATCATTTAATATATGTGTAAGAGACTTAAATTTTCTGTCTGTTCATATGCTGATTGAGCCCCTAATCTTAGCAGAATTGCAACAAACACTCTGCAGTTCATCAGACTCACCCAGGACAACTAACAAAATGATGATGATGGACAACACTCAGCCCAAAGTTCTACAACTGCTAGCAAGAGAGTTCCACCCATATTCCCCATGGGAAGCACACTCTCAATCAGAAACAGAGTGGGAATCACCATCCTAAAATCCTCAAGTTTGAGGAATGAACAAACATAAGAGAAAATGCAGCTATGGACTAATGTAGACTTATTATTAGTCTAACAATGGAAGAAATTATATCATCTATGTAAAGGCAGTGGTCACTAGAGTTCTGAAGGGAGGGAGAGGGAAGAATAGATGTAACATGTGGGCATTTTTGGGGGGACATTGGAATTGTTCAGAATTACATTGCAATGACAAATACAAGCCATTATGCACTTTGTCAAAACCTATAAAAATGTGTGGTGCAAACTATAAACTATGATGTAAACTATTGACCATGGTTAGTAGCAGTGCTTCAATATGTGTTCATCAGTTATAACTCATGTACCACACTAAAGAAAGATGTTGTTAATCGGGGAAAGTATGGGAGGGGGTTAGCAGAGGTTATATAAGAAGCCCCCTATATTTTTTATTTATCATTTATGTAATCTAAAGCTTCTTTAAACATAAAAAAATTAAATACACAAATAGGACAGAAAGAAAAAAACGAGATTAAATATTCAGCATCATTTTCATTTCAATTGCCTGGAGCCCTCTCTCTTCTGCATGATTCTAATGAAAGCATTTTTCACTTCTTTGTTCCTAAGACTATAAATAAGTGGATTCAGCATGGGGATAACCATAGTATAGAACACAGAGGCCACTTGATGTTTTCCCAAGGAGTAGGACTTCTTTGGTTTAAAATAAGTAAATATTATGGTGCCATAAAAGATGGTAACTCCCAAGATGTGAGAGGTACAAGTAGAGAAGGCTTTGTACTTTCCTGAAGTGGAATTAATTTTGAGAATAGTAAACAGAATAGACACATAGGACACAGAGATTATGATAAGAGACACCATTACATTTGAGCCACCAAGAATGAATATCATGATTTCAGTGTCACGAGTGTCAGTGCAGGAGAGGGCTAAAATTGGGGTTGTGTCACAGAAAAAGTGATAGATTACATTGGATTTACAGAAGTGCATATTGCTTATGCAAAAAACATTGACCAAGGAGTCAATAAAGCCAATCACATAGGATACAGTCATAAGGGTGTGGCAGAGTCTTGTGGACATAACAACTGGGTACTGAAGGGGATTGCAGATAGCTACATAGCGGTCATAGGCCATTGAAGAGAGAAGGAAAATTTCAGTGATACCCAAGAAGGCAAAAAAATACATCTGTGTGAAGCAGCCCATGAATGAAATATACTTGGTGGAAGTCAGTAAGTTCCCTAAGGTTTTAGGTGTGATGACCGTTGAGTAACTGAGGTCAAGGAATGACAGGTGACTGAGGAAAAAGTACATGGGAGTGTGAAGCTGGAGATCCAGGCGAATTATCAGGATCATCCCTGCATTCCCCAGCACAGTAATCAGGTATATCAGGAGAAACAGTATAATGAGAATCTGCTGGATTTCTTCAGAGTCTGTCAATCCCATAAGGATGAAGTCAGGCACATTTGTGTTATTCCTATTTCCCATAACATTTAAGCATTGTAAACTGTTGAGAAATCAAAGGAGTAACTTAGTATGAATGACTTCAGAACTGTTTTTGTTTATATGAATGATCTGGCATTTTTTTTTAATTACATTACTTTTCTAGAGAATCATAATAAAATGTAGTTTGCCAAATATTACTGAAAAAAATCTTTGTTTGTCTGCCAGATAAATATGCGATATGAATCATCATTTGGTTATGGCGTAAGAGAAAATCATACATATTGCATAATTAGAATGAACATGACACTATTTA
>JAKSZT010054068.1:686872-704447 GCA_026826555.1 Tolypeutes matacus | reverse complement strand
TATTAATTGAAAATTGAGAAAGAAGAGTATATTATGGTCTTATGTCCAAAAATAACAATATTATCAGAAGTTATATTTTCTTTCATTTACACACTTTGTATTTCTAAATTGGTTAATGTAATTAATTCCTTGAGAGTAATAACACTGAATGTTAATGATTTGAACTCACCAGTCAAGAGACACATATTGGAAGAATGGATAAGGAAATATGATCCATCTATATGCTGTCTACAAGAAACCCACCTTGGGCCCAGGGATTAAAGGATGCTGAAAGTGAGTGGTTGGAAAAACAATTTTACAAGCACACAACAACCAAAAAAGTTCAGGAAAGGTAATCCTTATATCGGACAAAATAGACTTTCAATGCAAAGCTATTGTCAGATCGGCACAATATATTAGTAAAAGGGATAATCTTTCAACAAGAGAGAAGTGTCATAAACATTTATGCACCTAATCAGGGTGCCTCAAAATACATGAGGCAAACACTGGAAAAACTAAGTGGAGAAATAAATGCCTGTATAATTATAGTGGGGAACTTTAATACATCATTATCACCATTATACAGAACATCTAGACAGAAAATCATTAAAGAAACAAAGACTCTGAATAATACATTAAATGATCTGGACCTAATAGACATAAACAGAATATGAAATACAGTTGGATATACATTATTCTCGAGTGCACATGGATCATACTCCAAGAGAGACCACATGCTAGGCCACAGAATGAAAGTCAATGAATTTAGAAAGATTGAGATCATACAAAGTAATTTCTCTGACCACAATGGAATGAAATTGGCAATCATTAAGGGCAAGAGAAGAAGATTAGACAAAAAGATATGGAAGTTAAACAACACACACTTAGACAAACAGTGGGTCAAGGGGGAAATCTCAAAAGAAATCAGTAACTACCTTGAAATGAATGAAAATGATAACAAAGAGCTAAAATTGAAGACCGAACTGCATATCTGGAGGAATTTGAAAAGCAACAATAAACTAACCCCAAAGGATGTAGAAAGAAGAAAATAACAAACATTAGGGCAGTACTAAATGAAATAGAAAATAAGAAAGTCCTAGAAAAAATAAACAAAACCAAAACCTGGTTCTTAGAGAAGATCAATAAAATTGACAATCCCTTAGCAAGACTAACAAAGAAAAAAACTGAGCAGTTGCAAATACACAAAATAAGGAATGAGGAAAGGGATATCACTACTGACCCCATGGAAATAAACAGTATCTATCATAAGAGGATATTTTAAAAAATTATATGCACAAAGAATGACAATTTAGAGGAAATGGGCAAATTCCTAGAAACTCTCAAAGAGCCTACAACAGTTCCAATTACAAGTAAAGAGATAGACTCAGTCATCAAAAACCTCCCAACAAAGAAGACCCCAGGACCAGATGGCTTCACAGCTTAATTCTACCCAACATGTCACTGCTTTAGGGTATTGGTTGGGGGGCTTTTGGGAAGGGCTCATCTGGAGCAGGCTTCTAGGAAGTGTGTGAGTGTTCATCCTGTCATAATGTGTTGTATCAGTGGGTGGAGACCCACACAATGACCAGGAATGAGATGGGCTCCCATCTTTGGGTAGACCGATTCACTCAGAAATGGACCGGTGTTGTCTCTTATAAGCAAGGGTGGTTCCTAATAGGGGAGGACAAACCAGTATGTCAAGACCTCTTGTTGCACGTAACTATGAATCTTGTCATCCAATGAGTCAAGCCAGGCGGTCGTCCTGGGCACCGAGGGGATGGGGAAGGAGGAAAAGAGTAGATCAAACCGGGGGCATTTAGTGGTCAGTGAAAATGTTTTTCATTACCTTACAGTGATGGACACAGGACATGGTAAATATCATCAAAATTTATAAAAAGGTATGGTCTAAAATGTAAACCATATTGTTAAACATTGACAATGTTTAATAGCTATGCTTCACTATCTGTGTAACAGTTATAACAATGCTACCATCCACATACAAAAAGGTTTTAATATGGGGTGAGGAAAGGCAGAGGAGATTGGGTATATGAAAGTTTCTTGTATTCTGTGTGTGACTTTTCTGTGACTTAAAACTTCTTTGAAAATTAAATGAAAAATAGTGAGACACTGGGGAATTAGAGAGGGAAGGTGCCATGGTACAGACTGGACACGAGATATTGCAGTGATTAAATGCAAAATGTCAAAAAACATTTTTTTAAAAAAATTTTTCTCCAATTTTTTGAATATCCCAATCCTTTAATTTAGTTTTATTTTTAGTGTTTTTTTTTAAGTTTGCATGTATTTTATCTCTTACATTTAATCTTATCATTATTATTTCATTTTCCTATTAATTGTATTTGGCTATTGTATTGGCTTCATCTTTAAAGAAGCTTTGAATCACAGAAGGGTTACAATATGGGCAAGAGAGGATCCTTGGTGGGGGGTGTCAGGGATGGGTGTGTATGGGAGGAAATTCACTTGAACTTACATAAAAGTTATATAAAATTGTTCAAATGCTATAGCAGCATGGTCACATTGGGTGGAGAATCACTCAATAAATGAAAGAATATTGAATTCCCATCCTGGAGAACTCTGCCACATTTTCCAAGGGAGCAGCAGTGGTCCCCCAAGTGCAGGGGCAGTGTCTGACAAAGGAGGATGATCCACCGATGGGCTCTTCTAATTGATGACTAGACTTTAGAGTCTTTGCTCTTGAAATAGAAAGTTAGTCTATTGTTATGGGGTGCCTAAGGGTTTTCTCCTGAGAGCCTCCCTGTTGCTCAAATGGGGCCTCTCTCTAAGCCAAACTCAGCATATGAATGCATTACCTTCCTCCCAGCATGGGACATGACTCCTGGGGATAAGCCTCCCTGGCAATGAGGGATTACTCCCAAGTGCCAAATGACAGTACAATTTGAAAAAGACCTTGAATAAATGGGGGAAAAGGTAAAGACAAATGAGTTCATATGGCTAAGAGACTTCAAAGTGAATTGGGAGGTCATCCTAGAGATAATGTTTATGCAGATCTCAGTAGGACCATTTAGGTTTCCAGTGTGGATATCACCCCAAATAGAGGGGCTCCTGAGGGCTCTGGAGACATCCAGGTCCTATAAGGCCAGATAGCTCCAGAGTTTGATGCCTTATCAGTGGGCCCTAGTTTGAAATCTTTGCTCCTGAGAGTGACAGAGTTGGACCCAGATATGTCTTCCCTGCACTTGGTGCATCTGTGCCTTGTATTCAAACCTATATGTGGTGCTGGAGTGTGTATGTGTACTTCCAGAGACTGGAGACTTTGGGCTGTCCATGTGCCAGCTGAACCCAGAATCTCAGTGGAGCTGCATCTGCTACTCTACAGCTCAATGGAGTCACCCAGGACACCTGAAAGGGAGATGAAGCTGGCCAATGGCCATCCCAGGATATGGAGAGAGTCTGCAGTTGCAAGCACGATAATCTCATCTATCTTATGCATGGGATATAAGCCCCCTCTTCCTTGGAGGTGGAATGGACATCACCATCCTAGACTCCTCAGGATCAGGGGAGGAGCTATGGACTAGAATGGACCTACTGGTATTCTCTTATAGACATATTGTGATTCAAGCAATGGAAGAAATTACAACATTAACGTGGAGTCAGTGGCCACCGGATGCTTTGGGGGCAGGGAGAGGGAAAAGCAGTTGTAATACAGGGACATTTTTGGGACTTGGGAATTATCATGAGTGACATTGCAATGACAGATACAGGCTATTTTACATCAGCATATACCATGCATAACTGTGTGGGAGAGTGTGGTCTACAATGTGAACTATGGTCCATGCTTAGTGACAAAGCCCCAGGTTTGTATATCTATTGCAGGTGATGTGACACACTAATGAAAGATGTTTATGCGGGAGGTTGTGTGAGGTGTGGGAGGTGGGGCATATAGGAATCCCTATAATTTTTGTGTAACATTTATATACTTTAAATATCTTTTAAAAAGTTTTTATTAAAAAAAAGTTCTGAGACATTACAATCATGGATAACCATATAAAGGATAACAGTAGTTGAACATGTGTCTGTGGTATTACAATCTTATGTGTAGAGAAGAAATTGATTGTTTAAAATACCTAAAAAGGTTACTTATGGGGCAATAATAGAATAAGGTTTTAGAAATACTAGCCTACAGGTAGGGACAGAGAGAAGTGTTAGGTGACAGGTAAATTGCAGAAGACAGAGCTGGGCACAAACAAGAGAAACCTATTACTAAAATGTTGCACCATTTAAATCTCTTGCCCTGGGTAGGGTTTCTGAGTTCAGTACATTCTGTTCTCTCTCAGCTCCTGCTCTGGGCTTGGCTCATTCTCAAATTCAGGCTTCTATGGCAAAGAGCACATGCTGAGTTGGTTTAAACAGCATTTATTGGCTCTGGGGTGTATGGCCAAAAGTCCCTAATCAAGGCATGGGGGAGGTCATTTTTCTATCGGCTTCAGTAGTCTTGCTTGTGTCAGTTCTCTATCATATGGCAGTGTCATTGGTTTCCTCCTGTGTGTTCCTCAGACTTCTGGCTTTTTATAATGCCTCCACTAATAATAATAAAGGATCACACTGAGTCTCTTTAGACTTATTCAAACATGAACTTAGAAGATTCTATTCACATATGAGACCCCATCTTAACTTATAATATGTTTTGAAAGGGCCTTATTTACTAGAGGACATGCACCCAAATGTACTCATATTAAGTTTAAGAACATGACTTTTGAGGGTGTATGTAATTTGGTCTACCACAGTAGACCATCTGTACCACAAAAAGATATGTTCTTTCTTCACACAAAGTACATACACCCAAAAAAGAAACTAAATTATAAAAAATACATTCACCCTATACACTATAAACCAAAAGTCTCACAAAACAACTTATGGATATAGTCTGTCCTGTTGGAAAATTCCTTTCCATCTGTGGGTCTGTGAAATCTAGGAAACAGATTCTCTGCTTCCAAAATACCATACAGATTTATTTTGCTTTAATAAAACTTCAATTCCAGAAAGGAAAAATTGTAAGGGTTATGGAGACCCCTGTCTCACCAAAGTCTGAAACGCACCGTGGTAACCTCCAATAAACTTCAAGTTGTGCCATCTGTGGATTGATGCTTTATTCCTTGGGCCTGCTGGAGTGGAAACTCCACTCTTTCTAGTCTTCTGAATCTTATAGCCTGTTGGTTCTGTTTCCTGTGACAACCTTGAGTCATACAGGTCCCTTGCCTCATCAGCTGGGACCACCAGTTGTGGAGTGTTTTCCTTATTTTTCCATCAAGAGGCTGCATCCCCACTCTCTTCTATCACAGATGGGCACTCAGAGAAGACAAACTATGATGTTCCAGGAACATTATTAGTGAGAGTTGCCAAATGAAAACTAAATATATTCTCAACAACAGTAAAGTGGGGTACACAAAATTAAATATATTAACACAAAATATTACCATGAACCCATGACCATGGTTGGTCTATAGCCATGTCTAAAACTATGGATAAAATCAGGGAAATAAGCTTACAAATAATAATAATAATATGAATTATAATCTACTTATATTAATATATATTACACAAATAATCAAAATTAACCAAAAGTTATAGTTAGGAGGGTGGTTTTCAAAATATTGGAAACATAGCTAGAAAAGAACAGACGTAGGAAATTCTAAGGTTGTGGTTTACAGGGGTATTCATTTTGTAAAAATTCAGCATATTGAATATTTATAATATACTCTTCCATGTAAGTAAGATTTTTGTTGCAAACTTATTTTTAATGCAAAGTGAGAGCAAGGAGTTAATACGTCTGATGATTTAGTAAATATATAGATTTTTCACTTACATGCCTTTTAATGTTTAGGACAAAATGTGTAGAAATGGTGGACATTTTGCTTAAAGAAATGGAAACAATCACATATTTTGTCAAATAAAATATGTGAAATGTACATCACAGTCCTGCACCCCAGTCTATATATCCCATTGTATATGAACACCTAGATTTCTTACTTCATTGAATAAATAATAATCATCAAATGCAAATCTTTCAGTGTTCATCAGAGATTTTGAGGTTTGGGGAGGAAAGTTTATGTGTAACATGGGGCATTTTGGAGACACTGGAGTTGTTTTGCATGACATTGCAGTGATGGATATAGGCCATTTTACATTTTGTCAAAAACCTGTAAAATTGTGTGGTGCAAAATGTACACTATAAAATAAACTATAGAACATGGTTATATAATACTTCAATATTTGTTCATAAAGTGTAACAAATGTAACATAATAATGAAAGATGATATTAATAGGGGAAAATGTGAGGGGTGGGGATTTGTGTATAAGGGAATCCCCTATATTTTCCTTTTTTAATGGGTTATTATATTAGCTTTAAATTTTTGGAGAAAATTTTGATATTGAAATTATTTCCAACTTTTAGATTAGTAAAAGCACTCCTATATCTTTTAATCAAATTTCCCATTTGTTACTATTTTACCTACTTTTGTTTATCACTTTCTCTTTTCTGTGGGTATTGAGCTCTGGAATGGACAGCAGATCCCTCACCCCTCCCCAGAGGCAAATAGTGTCATGTTGATACCTAATATTTTCTATGTAACTTTTGTGTATTCTAACACTTGTTTAAAAATAAAGTTTAAAAAAACACGCATATGGTGATTCTGGCAATGGAAGAAATTATAACAGTGAGGTGGAGCCAGTGACCACTGGACACTTTTGGGGAAGGGAGGGGATGTGCAGATGAAATACAGGGGCTTTTTCGGGACTTGGAGGTTGTCCTGAGTGCCGTTGTGGCAACAGATGTAGGCCTTTTTAAGTCAGCACACACCACTCAGAACTGTGTGGGAGAGAGTGTGGTCTATGATGTGAACTGTGGTCTATGGTTGATGGCAAGGACCCAGGATGAGTAAGTCCATTGAGGGTGATGGGCAACACTTGTGGGAGATGTTTGTGAGGGATGTGGTGGGAGGTGTGGGAGATAGGGAACATAGGAATACCTGTAGTTTCCTTGTAATATTTAGGTAATCTAAGCACCTTTTAAAATATATATATATATATAACATTTTTGTAAGCAAATACACATATATGCATATATATTTATATATCATTTTACAAATATTGGTATGTATTGTGAAAAATTTGATTTTTACCCACAATAATAAATAAATAAATAAATAAATAAATTAATTAATTAATTAATTTTTCTATGGTGGGGCAAAGTATGATTTAAAATTTGTCTTCATCATATTTAAGGCATTTTCTGAATTTAGGGCAGGTTCCTGTTCCATGAAATAATCAGAGCCTCTGGTTCTGAGCCTTTGAACCCTATAATGAAGACACCTTCTTTTGCCCAAATAGAAATGACGTTTGATGACTCGCTCTTGAAAAATCTTTTCAGAGCCCTCATCATTTCTTTATTCCTGAGACTGTAGATGAAGGAGTTCAGCATGGGTGTGACCACAGTGTACACCACCAAGGCTGTTGCAGTTGAGTGAGCTTTTGGTGATGCAATGTAACTAAGATACACTCCTAGGGGTGTACCATAGAATAAGGAGACAGCAGAGAGTTGAGAGGCACAGGTGGAAAATGCTTTATACTTTCACTGATCTGAGGGGAATGAGAGTAAATGATAGCAGTGAAGGTACCAAAAACCTGCACCCCAACTGCAAAATACATCATTAATTCATTGAGGAAGTTGTCAGAACAGGAATGCTGGATCATCTGATCAAGGTCACAGAAAAAGTGGGGGAGTTCCAAGTGGTTAGGAAAGGGCAGCCACAACACCATCAAGGAATGCAGGGGACTCATGGTCCTGGACCTCAGAACCAGTAGTCTACAGAGTTGGAGTTCAGGATGGCCGTGTAGTTCAAGGCGTGGCAGATGGACATGAAGCATTCATAGGCCATTGCAGCCAGGAGGAAGCAATCTAACCCTGCAAAGAGAATGAAAAAGTACATCTGGCTGAGGCAGCCTGCATAGGTTATGACACTGATCTGTGTCTGTCTGTTCACCAGCATCTTTGGCATTGTGGAGCTGGTTAAAGAGATGTCTATAAAGGACAGGTGGGAAAAGGAGTACATGGGTGTGTAGAGGTGGGAGTCAGTGATGTTGGCTTGAATGATGAGTAGGTTGTCAAAGACAGTGGTCAGGTGCATGGACAGAAAGAGGCCAAAGAGGAAGGACTGCAATTCTACTTCCTCTAAAAATCACCAAAGGAAAAATTCTAAAATTCCTGAATGATTTTATGGTTCGATGTGCTTTATATGACAACTGGAAAGAGAAGAATAACATGACTAATTTTCAGACAAACAGCCATTACTAACCTATCTATAATTTGTATTTTGGATTCAGGACATTAATTTATGGATTTGTTTATCAAATCTAAACAAAGAGTGCCAACTTTGATTAGCAATTGCTCTCCTACTTTCAGAATTTTACCCAATCTGTCATGCATTGCAAGATTTTTAATGGAAATTCTTTAATTCATTTGTGGAATATTCAGTCAACTCTGCTACAGGCACTGACTAGACAATGGGATTATTATGCTGAAAACAAGTTACCTGCAATCTGATGATGGAGAAAGAAATTAAGTTAATAAAATCATATCCATATAACATGTCACATAATGACAACCACTAAAATGAAATGAAAGCAGGTAAATTTGAGAGCTTCAGAAGGAGTGCTCCATGCTCAGGCAAAGTTGGCAGAAAGGAAAACATTTGAATATACCTCAACACAGAAGGCCGAAGCCACAAGGATATCAGACATTTATGACCAGCCGAGGGAGTGTCCAAGATAAAGGCCATAAGGAAAGGGCTTTATTGGATGTTCAAGTTCAATAAGGAAGGCAGAGTGGCTGGGGAATAATAAAAGGGGTGGTGGTGAGCAAAGGTGTCAAAGAAATTTCAGAGAAAATTCTTAGGAGACCCCAGATGCTGAAATGACAAGACATAGGAATCTCTTATCTGCATGTTGTGCTTCTTGCACTTTTTAAATTTGGTTGCAAAGCTTTATTAGTTAACCAGAGTAATTGAACTAGCTGGAGATAGATATCTATTAATATGTAAATATTAAGGCATTTATAATAAGATTATCCTCATGAGAGCATGGGGATTGATGAGTCCAAATTCTGTACAGCAGGCAAGTTAGAAACTCAGTGAAGGTAATGTTGAATTCCCCCAAAGAAACTGGACATTGGAAATTCCAATGAATGTGTTGATGAAATCCCCAGGAGTAGATGGATGCCTGAAGTAGAAATAGATATGTTTTTTTGTGACTAATGAAATCCTCAGTATTCCCTTTAAGGTTTCACTGATTGGATGACAAGACCTGTCTTTCCAGTAGGCAATCCTCATTGTTGATTGTAGATACAATCAGCTATAGATGGAATAAAATGACTAATGATTTAAATCCACACAAGAAACACCCTCACAGTAACAATCAATCCAAAGCTTGCTTGACCAAACACCTGGACACCATAACCCAGAGAAGGTGACACATGAAATTTTACCATAACAAACCACACTTAATAAACTTATCACCCATACACATCTCCTTAAATGATGCTTAATTTCTAAATAATGTCCATAGCATAGACATACTTTCCCCTGAAATAATTCAACTGTCTTCCATACTACCAGAAATGCACTAACACTAACATCAGAAGAGGTTGCAATAATTAGGTAATATTAAATATTATCCATTAAATCTTGAAACTTAAATACTGTAACATAAAATTAATACCCTTTATTTAATATATTATAAAAATAAGGGAGAAAGAAAACAAGATATTTGCTTTACATAACAGAGAAAGGAAGAAACAACTCCCTATTTTTGCAACTGGTTATATGGTCCTAGCTCATATTTAAACTACCTCCTACTTTTACCCATTTCTTATTCACTATACCCTCACACAAACACCTCAGTGGGTCATGGCTATATGCCTGATTTAGTGATTGACTTCTTCAATCCTGACAGAGCTGGGCTGTTAGTAATCTGCGTGGGAAGGGTTGTTGCAGTTTTCCAATGATTTTAGCCACAGGACTTGGTAGCATTGAGATGCCCTATAATCAAGATCATTCTCTGCAGCTAGTACATAACTTCCTTCTTTGCCTGTTGATTCAGAGCACAGGCAGCCCAAAGTAGTCTGTTGGCTCTTTCATCCTCCAGTTCAATGGAAACATTGTTGGATCTCCTGGAGGGAGCACTCTTCCTTTTGGAAAGAAGACCTCTAGACCAGCAGAGCATGAGGTCGAAGATACAGGAAGCAAAATGTTCTAATGAGTTAATAGGAGTAATATAGTGAGTGGCGCCACTCCCTTTTCTATATCTTATTTCCTGGACCCATGAATACTGCCTATGGGAGAAACAGCACCATAGACTGTATTCTGATTAAGAGGTTCCTGGAGAATTTTCTCTAGCACTGCAAGGTATTGCTACTCAGCTACCAGAATAATTGAGTCTTCCAAAACCTGTTCCAATATTCTATCAATCCAGCTGCTTCAGGATGATGGGGAACATGGTAAGACCATTGAATTCAATGAGCATGTGCCCATTGCAACATTTCATTTGCTAAGAGGTTAGGAGAAGTCCAAAATTAATGTGTCAGTAAGGCAACACTTTATTCTTGAAGACTATGGAGTTCTAGGCCCTGCTGCAATTTCTCTTTGGGTTCTTGGCTTTTCCCACAAACATCCATATTCATAATGGTATCATCTCCTTTCTGCCCATACCTTTAGCTCCATCCCTGCCCCAGGCAGGGGAGAAAGGAACTTGAATCTTCATCAGTCTCTCTGGGCAACTACAGTCTAGGCCTGCATGATTGGATGATTCCACACAGCTATGGCTCTGTCCCTACCCCTGGCAAAGGAGAAAATGGGGAGAAGTTTCATTGGTTCTTGGGACAATGAGGGTAGCTTAAGCCTCATTAGCTTACAGCACCAACTACATCTTTGGCTCCTACTACACAACCAGCAAGGGAGAAAGGGCATGAAGCCCTAAACTAAAGAGAAAAACTGCACCCAGAATAAATACTCTAGTAAGTCAGATGCCAAGACACCAACAAAAAAATTACAATCCATATGAAGAAACAGAAAGATATGGCCTAGTTAAAGGAACAAGATAAACCTCCAGATGACGTAAAGGAGTTGCGACAACTAATCATAGATGTTCAAACAAATCTCCTAAATAAATTCAGTGAGATGGCTAAAGAAATTAAGGATATTAAGAACGCATTGTTTGTTTGTTTGTTTTACTTTATTTTGTACATTTAATAATTGAAAATATAAACAATTAAAAACTAAAAAGTAAACACAGATGAATAAATATATACATTTCCCAATTAAATGTAATGGATACATATAAATATTTTTTTGAATCAAATAATATGTTACACAGAAGTCGTTGGATGAGTACAAAGAAGAAGTTGAAAGCATACATAGAAAAATAGCAGATCTTATGAAAGGTGCAAAAAAATGAAAATAAAAATACACTAGAATCATGTAACAGCAGATTTGAGGAGGCAAATGAAAGGATTGGTGAGCTTGAAGAAATAGCCTCTGAAAGTGGACATATAAAAGAACAGATGAAGAAAAGATTGGAAAAACTTGAACAAGGTCTCAGGGTACTAAATGATAGCAGGAGATGTGAAAACATATGTTTCATGGGTGTCCCAGAAGGAAAAGAGAATGGAGAGGGTCAGAAGTAATATATGAAGAAATAATGGTGGAAAATTCCTGACCTTATTGAAAGACATAGATATCCATGTCCAAGAAGCATGGCATACTCCTATCCGAAAAAACTGAATAGACCAACTCCAAGGCACATACTAATCAGAATGCAAATGCCAAAGACAAAGAGAGACTTCTGAGAGTAGCAAGAGAAAAGTATTGGATAATATATAAGGGATACCCAATAAGATTAAGTGCCGATCTCCCATCAGAAACCATGGAGGCAAGAAGACAGTGGTATGATATATTTAAGATACTGCAAGAGAAAACCTTCCTGCTAAGAATCATATATCCAATAAGATTGTCTTTCAGAAATGAAGGCAAGTTTAGAATATTCACAGATAACTAGAAACTGAAAGAGTTTGTAACATAGAGACATGCTTTGCAGGAAATACTAAAGGGTGTGCTACAGCCTGAAAAGAAAAGACAGGAGAGAAAGGTGTGGAAGAGAGTCCAGAAATGAAAATTATATCAACAAAAGTAACTACAAGTGTCAAAAGAATGGTGAAAATAAAATATGACCAGAATAAAGATTCAGGAATAATAGTCAGGAATAAATATTCCAGATATTCAGGAATAAACTTAACCAATGATGTGAAGCACCCATACTCAGAAAACTACAACTCACTGTTAAAAGAAGTCAAAAAGACCTAAATAATTGGAAGAACATTCCATGCTCATGGATTGAAAGATTAAATTGTACTCAAATTGATATACAGATTCAATGCAATCCCCCCCCCAAAAAAAAACTCCACCAGCATTTTTTAAATAAATGGAAAGCACGATTGTCAAATTTATTTGAAAGGACAAGGGGTCCTGAATAGCCAGAAACATCTTAAAAGAGAAAAATAAAGTTGGAGAACTCTCATCTCCATACTTTAAGTCATATTACCTAGCTACAGTGGTAAAAAGAGCATGGTACTGGCATAAAGACTGAAACATAGACAAATGGAACCAAATTGGTGGTTAAAAAACAGATCCTCACATCTATGGTCAAGTGATTTTTGTCTAGCCTTTCAAATCCACTCATCTTGGGCAGAACAGCCCATTCAACCTATGGTGATGAGAAAATTTGATATATATAGTAAAAGAAGGAAATAGGCCCCCTATACAAAAATTAACTCAAAATGAATTAAAAAACTAAATGTAAAAGCAAGAACCATAAAGATTCTAGAAGAAAATGTAGGAAAATATCTTCAAGACCTGGTGGTAGGTGGTGGATTCTTAAAGGAGATAAGAGGAAGAGTGAGATGGACTACTGATATTTAATGTATGTAGAAGTTTTAATTAGCTTTACTGTAAAATTTGGAAATGTACAGAGTTGATGGTAACACATTATAGTGAGTAACAGCTGGTTTATAAATGAGGATGTGGCTGAAAATGTTAGCCTAGGGATGTAAATTCCAATTAACAGAAAGCTAGAGAATAATCTAGGGAATGAATCACACAGTAAACCCAGAAGTGGATGAGACTAGTGGTTAAGGGTACAGACATGAGTGTCCTTTGTGAGGTAGAGCAGGTGTACATAAGTACTGTAGGGTGGTGGGAATGTGGAGAAGCATGGGAAAAATACAACTGTAGTGACCTATGGACTATATTTAACAGTAATAATGTAATTTTCTTGCATCTATGCCAAAGATATACTGTGTTGATGGTGGGGGAGTGTGGAGAATGTGTGCCAGATGTATTCTGTGGAAATGGTGGTGGTCTTGTGATGTTTTCTCATAATCAGTAGCAAACGTTCCACAATGGTGTGGTGTGTTGATAGAGGAGTGTTGTTTGGGAATTCTGTGCATGTGCATGTGCATGATTGTATTGTAAGTTTACAACTTTTGTCATAAAAATATATTTAAAAAAATAATAGAGTGGGTTGGGGGGAAAATACACAAAATGTAAGATAAGGACTGTAATTAGTAGTGAGATTTTGACAATATTCTTTCATAATTTGAATAAATGTCTCACAGCAATGCAAGGTGTTGAAGGAGAGTTTATGTATGGGACCCCTGTATGATGTTATGAATGTTTGTTTTGTAAGTTCATTTAATGAACTTTTACTAAACATTTATTGTTTATGTATGTTCATGTATAAGTGATATAAATAATAATAGGGTGGGTTGTGGGAAAATACTTTTGTTAGTAGTAATATTTTGAGGATGGCCTTTAATCATTAGTTATAAATGTTTCACCAAAATGTAAAGTATTGGTGGTAGGGTGAGGTATGACAGCCCAGTATGATGCTATGTATGTTTGTTTTGTAAGTTCACAACTATTACTATACACTTATTGTTATATATGTTCATGTATGAGTGATTTATTTCAATAAATTAAATATGTATATATAAAGAATTCCCATATGCCCCATTACCCCCACCTCCAATTTTTCCCACATTAAAACTTCTTTCATTAGTGGGGTACACTTATTGCAATTGATGAACACATTTTGGAGTATTGCCACTAAGGATGGATTATAGTTTACATTGTAGTTTATACTCTGTCCACTCAATTTTGTAGGTTATGGCAAGACATATAATGGCCTGTATGTGTCATTGCAATATCATTCAGGACAGTTTCAAGTCCCCAAAGTGCCCCCATATTATACCTCTTTTTCCTTCTCCCTGCCTGCAGCAACTCCAGTGACAACTACCTCCACATCAATTTTGTAATTTCTTCCATTGCTAGAATCACAACCAGTCTATAGTAGAAAACCAATAAGTCCACTCTAGTCCTTATTTTATTCCCCAATCTGGAGGATTCTGGGATCATGCCCACTGTACCTCTAATTGAGAGTGCGCTTCAATCCCATATGGCTGATGGATGGGACTCTGTTGTTGCAGTTGTAGACACTCTTGATTCCTTGATATGGTGGTTGTCCATCCTCACCTCCTTGTTAGCTGTCCTGAGTCCAAAGAACTGGAGAGCAGGTTTTGCAACTCTGCTGAGACTCAGGGCCCAGCTGGTGCATGGACAGCACAGAGATTCAAGTCTGTTGGAAGTACACGTACAAACTCCAGCACCAACTATAAGTTCAAATAGAAGGGAGAGAAGATGCATGTGTAGAGAACTCACAACTGAGTTCAACTCTGTCACACTTGGGAACACATATTCCAAAGTAAGACCCACTGGCAAGGCACCAAGCTTTGGAGCTACCTACCATGACAGTAGGACCCAGGTGTCTCCAGAGCCCTCAGGAGCCTCACTATTTGGGGTGGTATCTACTTTGGCAGTATATGCGGCCCTACTCAGACGTGCATAAACGTTACCTCTGGGATGCGTTCCACCTCACTTTGAAGTCTCTTAGCCATATAAACTCATTAGTCTTTACCTTTTTCCCCTTTTATTCAAGATCTTTTTCCATTTGCATTGCCAGTTGGTGCTTGGTAGTAATCCCTTGGTGCCAGGGAAACTCAACCCCGGAGTCATGTTCCACACTGAGGGAGAAGGTAATGCATTTATATGCTAAGTTTGGCTTAGAGAGAGGTCACATTTGAGCAACATGGAGGCTCTCAGGAGGCAACTCTTAGGTACCCTGCAACACTAGGCTAAGATACAATTTCAAGAGCAAAGGCTCATAAGCATAGTCATCAATAGCAAGTGCCCATTGATGGACCAACCCTCTTCACCAGTCATTGCCCTTGTACTTAGAGGATTGTTGCTGTTCCATTAGAGAATGTGGCAGTGCCCCCCAGGATGGGCATTTAATACACTTTTGGTTACTGTGTGCATCTCCACCCACTGTGACAATGCCCTATGAACACTTTAACATATTTAAATACCTTATATATGCCCAGGTGAACTTCCTCCCATGTATCCCGCATAACTGACACCCCACACCAATGATCCTCCCTGGCCATAGCTGCAATGCTTCTGTGGTCCAAAACCTTTTCAAAAATCAAGTAAAAGAATACAGCTAAATACAATTCATAGGAAAATGAAACAATAATGAAATTTTTAAACATAACAAATAAAATATGTATTAATTTAGAAAAACTAAAATAAAATTTAAAAATTGGGATATTAACAAATAATGAAAAACATCAATTTTTTTGACATTTTGTCTTTCATCACTATAATATCTGCCATTCTTTATGTACAGTGACATTCTCTTCCATTTCTTCCACAGTGTCTTACTTTTTTTGTTTTCTTTTCAAATTATTTTTAGGCCATAGTAAAGTCACAGACAGATTATAGGGGACTACCATACACTTAACATCCTACCCCTTTTCCCCTTTCCCATATTGATAATCTTTTTATGTATGGATGGTACATTTGTTATGACAGATATACAAAAACTGAAACTTAGCTACTAACTATGGCCAATGAATTACGTTATGATTTACATTTTAGACCATATATTTTTATAAAATTTTGCTGAAATTTAACATGGCCTGTGCCCAACATTGCAAGATCATGCAGAACACTTCCAATGACCCTTAAATACTCCCTCTTCCTTCTATTCTATTCCTCCTTACCCCTCCACTCGAGGCCCATACCTCCCACCAGGCTTCACTCCTTGAAGGACAAGATTCATAGATACTTGCAACAACAATTGAGGGCTTTAAATATGGCAAAATCATAGACCACAGTTCACACTGTAGACCACACTCTCTCCCACTCAGTTCTGAGTGGTGTGTGCTGATTTAAAATGGCCTACATCCGTTGCCACAATGGTACTCAGGGTGTGGGATGTGGTGGGAGGTGTGGGAGGTGGGCAACATGGGAATCCCAGTGGGTTCTGTGTAATATTTTGGGTAATCTAAGCACCTCTTAAAATATATGTATATATATATATATATATAAATAACATTTTTTGTAAGCAAATGCACATATATGCATATATATTTATATATCATTTTGCAAATGTTTGTATGTATTGTGAGAATTTTGATTTTTACCCATAATAAAAAAAAATTTAGTATCTGTCTCACTGCCTTTTAACCAAAATTACCATTTTTGAAATATATTTTTCTGTTCATATAGGAAAATTGATCATGAATTTCACATTTTTACTAAATTAATTTTCCCATTTTTATATTCCATGTGTATCATTTAATTTGTAAATATTCACTCCAATTTCTTTACTCATTTTCCCGTTGTAAATTAGTTTTTTGCACCCTATAATTTGATATAAGCTATTTATGTATTAACATACAAAATTTACATTATATTTTGTGAAATGTTATTCACAAAATATAGGTTATTCACAAAATATATTATTCACAAAATATAGGTTAGATATAACCTAAAAACCTGAACCTGTTCATGTTTGTATTTTAATTAATATTAAATTAAATCCTCTCATCTATAGTTTGAGGAACAGACATAAAGAGAAACCCAGACAAAATACTGAGTGATAAAATGTCACCAAAGACATAAATATTATTTTACTTTTAAAACATATAACACATTCACTAAATATAGGCAAATGGAATCATTGCTTGAGAATTAGATATCAATACCATATCGGAAGATATCTTCTCTCACAGCTTCACAAGACTCTGTATTCTGCAATTGAATTCAGATCCAATGAGTTTCATAGCCTTTTCTTTTAAACATAATGGGATGTTTAGAAAAATAGAATGTGGTGAATATGCTCCTTCAAAAATTTTATGTGAACATTTTTTTTTAATATTCTAGTAGCTACCTTAAAAAAAAAAACTAAAAAGAAACATGTAATCAGCATAAAACTTTTATTAGATATATTTTATCATACTACATCTTTGAAATCTCTTGTATATTTGACATTTATATAAGATCTCAATTTGGACTAGTCACATTTAAGTTGCTCTGTTGTCACATAAGGTCTGTGGTTGAAAAATAATTCCAGACCCTAGCTATGGACTTAACCCTGAGTTAGAATTCAT
>JAKSZT010054068.1:609397-646310 GCA_026826555.1 Tolypeutes matacus | reverse complement strand
TTGTGAGAATTTTGATTTTTACCCATAATAAAAAAAATAAAAAATAAAAAAAAATAAAAAAAATAAAAAAAACTAAAAAAAAAAAAAAAAAGTAAATAAATAAATAAATAAATATGGCAAAATCTATTATAAGGTGGAAGTGAGTAATTGTACACATTTAAGCTTTGTATTGAAGAACACAGGGTACTCACAACCTGGGATATCAAAACCAGAAGTATACTTAAATGTATTTGATAGGCAAAGAATATCCATCTCAAATGTTGAGTAAATGTCCCTTGGGGAGTTCAATGAATGGTGAAGGTCAGAGGCAAGGATGAAAAAAAAAAATAAACACAGGGTGTTGTGGGTCTCAAGGAAGAAGATAAAGGTATGTGCCATCCAAGGTCTTCCCAAGCAACAAAATTAGCAGAAAAGAAGTTCATTTCTCTTTTGGCCACTTCATGCATGGGAACCAAATTACTCAGATATTAAAGTTAGAATGGGATTATTACTTTAATTCTCATCTGGGAAAATAAATTTTTAGGCCCCCAAAATTATAAATATGCCCACTCTTCCTCTCACCTCCAGCTTAAGGGTACCAAGAAGAAGGGATTTTTACTGTGCTCTTACACAGAATGTCTGACACCACCTCCCTGTTCTTCTTTGAAGCTGAGCTGATGCTCCATCACTCAGGAGGGAAAGATTCAGGGATAAAGAAGCTCAAAGAAGGCCATTTGAGCATCTGCCTTCAGGAACTGATATGGAGACAGGCAGAGCTCTCCAAACATGATCTTTGATGGGACAAGCTGGTTTAACTCAATGGTGAGTTCATCCACTTAAAGACTACACACAATTACACAGTCCCCTCTATCATCTCCTCTACCTCTCTGGTCTAGAAGACAATTCTAAGTGTCTCTCTTTATGAAAACTGGCTTTCTCTTCAGTGTCAACATCTATCAAATGTTTCTTATCCAGCTATCTTAGACATTTTTCTGTTGTCCTTAAATGTATCTCCGTTCTACCCACTCAGGCATCCTCCTGTATCGATTATCTATAAAATCTCACTCACTCATTAATTCATTTGCTCAAGAAACATTTACTGGGACCCACTGAAATCAGCACTTTGAAGCTTCTCACACATCTTCTAACATTCAGTTACTTTATATTCCTCTGCTCCAGTCTCCACTTTTGTAATGAGGATATTGGTGATTATGAGCACTAAATTACCTAAGTATCTAAGACCTAATGAACATCTGTAAATGTGCATTAATGTAATTGTTAAACTTTGGACACATATATTTTCCAAAAACGTGTTCATTTGCTGGAGATTTTAAAATTTTGACAAGGGGATACAAGTAAGATTATATTACCAAATGTAGTATTTTCTTACATCTGTGGTGATTTCTCGAAAACTTACTTTTATGTATTTCTGTTCAAACTCTATTTTTCCATGTGAATAGACTTCTGACTAATCTTCTTCATTTGTTGATTTTTGCCAGAGAATTTCCTGTGAGATTCCTTCTTCAGTTCTAGGATTTTACTTCCTTGTAACTCATTAACTATAGATTTTACCTATGTGATTTGCTCCCTTCTCCTCTGCCTGTGTCTGTTTAGTGGAACTTTTAACAACAACATCATCAAACTTAAAGTTTTTATTTCTTGAGCCTAGAGTGCATTTGTGTTCATTTGCAGCATGAAAGATATACTGGAAGACAATTAATCTAAAAACCAAGATTAACATTACAAGTTAGAGGTCATTTTTTAACAATTTAATGTAGCATGTTGCAGATTTTTCACCTTGATTATTGGCAAATATGGGTTTATCTTTAAAAGTTCTGTTTTTTAATTTAACTTCTTCAACGACCACAGCAGCAGACCAATTATCCATTTTTGTAGCTATTTATGAGAGTGTTAATTTTTCCCACCTGATCAAAAAGAGGAAATTTAATTTCAGTGAAGATGATATCTTGTTGTAATTTTATTTTCATGCAATAATACTATGAGGCAAAATTTTTCAAACATACCATTTTGTACATCTCCTTTATGAATTCTTAATATTCAATATCATTTTATCTCCAAAAAAGAAATAACCATTTTGTATTTCATAATTAAGAGTATCAAGTAGATTAATTTTTGCATTTATATTTTTCAGCATTGAATATTTTCTTATTGAGTTTTTCTATATTATGTTCCAATTTTTCATCATTTTCTCTCTTACTTCTACCAAAGACTTCATATTCAGAAATGATTATGTCTTTCTAAAATTACATCTATCTATATAGAAATTTATACATCTATATATTCATCTATAATTTCTTCTAACAGATATTTCCACTTCTTCCACATTTGTTTGAAATGAATTTGTAAATATAGAGATATAGTTTAACCCTAAGTATTTCTAAATAGTTAATTGAGCACTCTTTCAAAACTTTTAAAAATCTCTCTCAAACTAGGAATTAAATATATTCAAGTTAAAATATATATAACATATATATAACAATAAGTTATATATCTTAAAATGGTTCATATCAAATTACATTTTAAAATTTTAATTATATTCACTTTCAAATCAGAAACAAAAAATCATTGCCACACTTTCCAATGTTCTTAAATTTTCTGGGATATCAACCAATGCAGTAAGATTTAAAATGAAAATAGTTGTTAGAAATTATATGGAAGAGATATCATTTATACATTATTTGGAGAAAGTAGATGATTTTGAGAAAAATCCAGACACCTATCATGTCATGATAAATATCAAAAAATTCAAAATGTTTCCTAATGTAATGAAATATCAGGCATATGATATAGAGAGAAATTTCATTCTTAATGACAATAAGCCTAAAATCCTGTTAACAAGAAATAATCATGCTTTTCATAAACAACACCACAATAACATTTACCAAAATGGTCCTCATAACTCAAGAGGAAATTTCCTGTTCCTGGAATTGGAGTATGAATTTTTAAAAAATGCCAACTCTTTATAAATTAATTTATATTTTTAGTGTAATCTTTATTATAATTCTACTATTATCCCTGCATATGGCTAACTGATTCTAAATTCACCTACAAGAATTAGCTGCAGACAGGAATGAAATTATTACAGAATGCTATGTGACTTTCTCTATTCAAAATTTAAATATATTATGAAGATACATAATTAAAAATAAGAACCATAAGATTTTACAGCTTGCTTACTCTAAAAGCATAAAAATCATGAAACAGGTGAACATTTTAAGAAGATGATCAAAGAAACCCCAGAAGTTTAATCACTGACCACAAGACTTTTATTGATAGATCAAAGAGTATATATACTAATGAAAAATAAGGAAAACTACATGACAAGCATTTTATGTGGGAACTCAATTTTGTACATAACTTTCCTGTAAACCTAAAACCAATGGGACTGTTTAATTTAATTAGTTAAGTTAAATTTTAACAAATATTTATTCATCATTAAGAAAACCTAATCTAAAAATGGTGGTATGTAAGTAGAATATGCCACTTTTATATGGTGGAATCTTTTTAATCCGATGAGCATTGGATTATGTTAGAAAATTTCCTTAGATTCTGTTATGTGAAAAGAGGCCATTCTTTATTTAGTCTCCATGTATGTTTAATTTATATACAAAAAACTATTATATAAATGAAATGCAAACAATGATTAATCCTTAAAGTAGAGATTAATTTTTGGCCATAAGATTGGCAAAGGCCCCACAAAACGTTACATGTTCAAATTACTCAAAGGCAGTGTAAAGAACTTTGGAAATTACTAATGATTGGAAAGATCTGCCCTTGAGTTCAGGAATTGATTGAACTGAAAGGCCAAGAGCAGCCACATTTTATAGCTTTACTTACTCAGCAGTAAGAAGGAAAGCAGTATTAACAAATGGGATAACAGGGATGAATTTTGAAAACTTTATGTTGAGTGAAGCAACGCTGACACTGAAGGACAAATATTACATGGCCTTACTGATATGAATTAAGCAAATTGAGCAGACTCACCAATCTATAGTCTGAAAGATAAGTTTACAGGAGATGGAAAGGGAGTAGAGGGCTGTCAGCCAATGCTCATATATGCAAATCTGTGATAAGGTGTAAGGGTGTAGTAGTGCAGTGGATGGATGTGACAGTGATGCAGTGATGCCATGGGGTTTGGCAGTCTTGGTCTGTGAGGAAGGTAGTGTGGCAGTTTTTGGGACGGACTATCTAATGGAACTGATAGTAGGGTCAGGATAAGGAACAGGTCAAATCTGGGGATTTCAGGTCTGTGGTTATAACTACAATGTTGGGAATGTTCTTTTGGCAAATATGGCAGAGGTGGGTTACTGGTGTAAGGTATAGGATGTGGAGGTGGGGGATACAGGGCAGGGCACACCTGAGGCAGGCTTCTAAGGAATGTGTAAGTGTCCATCTTGTCATAGTGTGTTTCCTCATTGGGTGGGATCCCTTACAATAAACAAGAAAACATTAAACTCCCACCCAGGGGAGCCTTCTATGTTCTCAAATAGAGAGGCAAGAGTCTATCAAGAATATAGGCAGTACCTAATAAAAGAAAACAGAAGAATATGTCAAGCCCTCATATTACTGCAAGTAATTATTAATCTTATTCTTCAAAAACTGAAACTTAGTGGTTACAATAGGTCCCAAGGGGAGGGGTAGGTAAGAATGGAATAGATGGAACATAGGGCATTTTTAGGGCATTAGACTTGTTCTACACCATGTGGCAATAATGGATACAGGTCATTCTAAATTTCATCAAAATTTATAAAATGTACATTCCAAAATGTAAATCATAATGTAAATCATGGACCATGGTTAGTAACAATGCTTCAATTATTGTAAATCAATTGTACCAAATGTACCATCCACAAGTAAAATAATGGAGAGGGTGAAAGGGGGAGATTGTTGGGTATGTGGGAATCCCCTATAATCTTTATGTGACATTTCAGTAACCTGAAGCTTCTTTGAAGATAAAATGAAAAATTATAAGTCACTGGGGGAATAAAAGGAAGAAAATGTCACTGTACATATGAGATGACAAATCTTACAATGATGAAAGACAAATATTTTATTATTTCAATTAAAATTTTTGTATTTATTTGTTGTTTTTACAACTATAACTATTATTTCATTATCTCATTAATTTTATTTGGTTATTTTGTTGGCTTCATTTATGGGGAGTTTTGGATCACAGAAGGGTCACAGCTGCCACAGGGGTGGATCACTGGTGTGGGATGTTAGTGATGGGTGATGCATGGGAGGGATTTCACCTGGGGAATACCTCAAAGTTATATGAATATGTTCATGTGTTCATGGGGCATTGTCACAGTAGGTGGAGATCCACACATTAACCAAAAGATTATCAAATTACCATCATGTGGAGATCTGCTAAATTCTATAATGTGACAGCAAGAATCATGCAAGTACAGGGGTGGTTCCTAGTGAAGGAAGACAGACCATTGCAATGGACCCTTAATATTGATTATTGTACACATGAACCTATTTTTTTAATTGAAACTCAGCCTAGAATTACATATTGCCTAAGAGTTACCTTATGACAGCCTACTTATTACTCAGAAGTTGTCTCTCTGTAAGCTAAACTCAGCTTATAAATGCACTACCTTTCCCTCATAATGAGACATGACTTTCAGGGATGAGCTACCCTGGCACTGAATGATTATTACCAAGCACCAACTATCAATGCAATTGGAAAAGACCTTGACCAAAAGGGGAAAAGGGTAAACACAAATGAGTTTTTATGGCTAAGAGATTTCTAAGTGAGTCAGGAGGTCATTCCAGAGGTTATGCTTATGCATGTCTCAGCAAGATCTCATTGACTGCCACAATAAATATTTCCTCAAATAAAAGGGCTTCTGGGGGCTCTGGAGACATCCAGACATTATAGGTCTGGCAAACAGTTCAGGATTTTGGTGCTTTGCCAGGGAGCCTTTCCTTGGAATTTATGCTCCCCAGTGTGATTTCCCTACACATGACTCTTCTGCCCCTTATATTTGAACATATAGTTAGTATTATACTCGATATGGGTATGCCCAAAAAACTTAAATCTTTGCTCCATCCATATGTCAATTGGGCCCTTAATCTCAGCAGACTTGCAACCCCTACTCTCCAGTTCATTGGTCTCACCCTGGACAACTAACAAGGAGATGATGATGGGTAATGTCTATCCCAAGGAAGACAAAGATTCTGTACCTGCAAGCAAGATTTTCCCATTCATCTGCCCCATGGGATCTAAGTCCTCTTTCAATTAGAGACAGAGTTAGCATCACCATAGCAAAATCTTCAAAATTGGTTAATGAACAATGAATTAAAGTATACTTCCTATTATTCTACTATAGACTTATTTTTATTCTAGCCATGGAAGAACTTTTAACATTGATGTTGAAGCAGTTGCCCCTGGAGTTTCTGAGGTGAGAGAGAAGAAAAATACATGCAATATTGGGGCATTTTCAGTTCATTGGAATTTTCCTACATAATGTTGCTATGACAAATACAGGCTATTATATATATTGAAATAAATAAATTACAAAATTGTGCCGGACAAAGTGTAAACTATCATATAAACTATAATCCATGGTTAGTGGCAATGTTTCAAGAAGTGTCGATCAATTGTAACAAATATATCACACTTATGAAGGATGTTGTTAATGTGGGAAAGTGTGGGAGTGGTAGGGAGTGGAGCATATGAGAATTCCCTATATTTTTTATGTAACATTTATGTAATCTAAAGTATCTTTTAAAAAGTAAAAGAATGTATTAAAAATCATATTTCATGTGAAAGCCAGTGTGAAAATGGATGTATCCTGTACAGATATTTTGTTTAAAAAAAAATCTACCTGCATTTGCCTGGAACTTTCCCATCAATACACATGAATGTTCAAATGTGTCCTGTCTTGAAAATAAAAAACAAATGTCCTCTTTTCACTGCACATACCTTCACTTGGACAGATGTTCTGCTTTTCCTAGATTCACATTATCCCTAACATTCCTTATTCTAATTGGTCTTCCATTCCCTTTATTTAACTGTTATCCATGACCCCCTGCATTGTTGAACTCAATGGAATATTCTTTTTAAAAAATATATAATAAATACAAAACTTATTAATTAAATAAGCAAGGAAATCTCAGTTCAGACCTAGACTGAATTAGCACTCAGATGGTTTCAAATAAAAAGTTTCAGCTTAAATTCAACCTGAACTCTTCCTTCAGTGCCTACTTGACTTTTGACTCACATGGAGTATTTCTCAGAAAGGAAAGTTTCCAGGTGGAAATCTGAATTCCTCTTTGAGTCTTTGTTGATGTAGGGTGAAGCTATGTCACTAGACAATTAATCAGGAAGGAGTCTTCATTGGTCCCCCAGCCACAGCTAGGACTCCAAGGAAACCCCCATACCCTGTCCAACCTGAGGTTGCATGAAATGTGACACAGCCACAAAGGAGGTATTTACAGCTTCCTCATACCTGCTTCTTAGACCCATTTGCCTATTGTTACTCCAACTGCTAATACATTTTATCCTTTTTGGAAACTAATCTGAACAGAAAAAAAAAATCCTGCTTATTATCTGTTCCCAAGAGACCAGTTTCTCAGACTGATGAATCCTGTTTTAATTATTTGTCCTCCATGAGCTCTTCTTCCTTATATAGGTCTAACCAAGCAAAAGCCTGTCCAATATTTGAAATAGAGGTTCTCTAAGGCTTAAGACTTAGGAATGTAACTTAAGTAGTTCTCCTGGGTCTCCAAACACTGATTTGGGGTGAAGACACAGCCCTTGACATTGCCTGCAAAATTTCCATTTATCCTCTTCAACCACGTGGAGAAACTGGATTCATTTGACATAAATACATGGATACTACATACTTTTGCTTGATGATGCTTTACCAAGTCATTTAGGAATATCATGCTTGGAACACAAATTAGGATCTGTTATATAGTCCCTCAATATAAAATGTTTATTAATTTTAAGAAATATATTTTTATCTTTTATACATGATGGTCTGTTCACACCAAATTGTACAGAATTTCCTCTTCTTAAAATTTATCCTTTTACGTTGAGTGGTGTGCAATTTCTATAATTAATGGTTCTATTTTTTAAATTCATTTAAACACTAAAAAATCAATATTTAAGTGTACATTTTTAATTTTTTGTAGTAACAGAATTACAACTCAAAATTCCTGCTTTTATGACTTTCATTTTACTATTCACTAGTAGTAATTATATATTGTGATTCTATCATCAACACACTTTCTTGACCTCAATCAGAAACTCTGCACCTGTTAAGCAATATCTCCCAATTTACCTCGTCATTGACCCCTGGAAATCTGCTTTTACATTATGACAAAATGAAGAATAATAAATGACATAAAGGTGAGAATGGGAAAACAGAGATATAATCAGACCTAGAGAAGGAAAGCCACAGCCATGGAAATAGAGAACACCCAGGAATTGAAATGAAGCATGGCAAGTAGACCAGCATGTGGTGGAAAGAATGGATGGAGTAAAATCCAAAGTACCCTCCATGGTTATCCAATGGAGAATTTTTTATTTGGGTGCCTTTTCCATTACATGCCCATCCCTTTATCTCCAGAGTAACTTCAAGTAAAACCCATTCTCACTCCTCATGCTGACCACAGAACCCCTGGTCTTTTCTGGGTCATCAAGAGTTCATCAGTTAAGCAAGAGTTCTCCTGTTAAATTAATTAATGAGTCAGACAGGATGCCCTGCACTTGAGGAAGTTATAGTGAAGGAAAAGGCTGTATTTCTTCTTAACATAGTAATGCTGATCTGGAGGCAAGGGGCAAGGAAAGAATGTTTATATTTGGGGAAGCCATGATGATATGGAATAGAAATTCCAAGGCTGCTTATGAAATATACAGTTTGACTCTCACTGTCTTCAAGAATATAACAAAGCTGCAGAAAGTGAAAATATAAGGTTCATCATTCAAGGTTTAGGATTTTAAGAATCACAATAATTTACATTTAATTTAATTGGAATTAATTCTTGGGTAGACTGTTTATAGAGGTGTCCCAATTTTCTACTTCACATTGAATCCATGTCTTTTCTTTTGATGGTGCAGTACCCTCTTTCAAGATTTGGAGTCTATTTAGCCTCCTTTGATTAGGGACTGGACTTAAAGTGTTTAATTTGCTTTGACCAAGAAAATATGGTGGAAATGGCATTTTGCTTCAAAAGGCTTCATTCAGCATGTTTCTGCTAATCTCCCATGGACCTCTAACTCAGTTTTTTGAGCAACTCTAGCTTAGCCTGTTGCAAGATGGAGACAGGTGGAGAAACTATTGCACAGTCAAGCATAACCTAGACCAGCCTATAGCAACCAAATCCCCAATATGAGATAGAGCCCAGCCAAATCTAGCAAAGCCTGGCTACACTGTAATGAGCAGTACTGCAAAGATCCAAATATCTCCATAACACAGATTTGGCTGCTGTAATAGAAGCATTATCATAAATCAATTACTTTGAGACAATTTGTTATGCATTAATAATTAACTGACACAATAATCAATGTAAAAAGAGCTAAGGTCATCCAGAACACTTGGCTGCTGCTTATTTTTGGCATTGCCATAAATATTTCAATACTGCATTCATGATCATTCTCTTTTTTAAGTTTATTTCATACAACTGTTTTAAATAGGGATTACCACTGCAGTTCACTTGCAGAAAACTAGACTTTCTTTTTGAAGTTTATTTCATGCAACTGCTTTAAACAGGGACTACCACTGTTGTTCACTTGCTGGAAAATAGGAGATATTGGAAGGAAATGCATGTTTGTGCAGAAATAACTCCTGTCCTTGAATAGGAACATTCCAGGAAACATTTTGGGCATTATTTCAATTTCTTAGGTGAGTCATTTTTCTTCATAAGTATTGAAAGAAGTTTTGAATAAATTCATGATAAAAAAATGGATAATAGAGAACACACAGATTTTTTTTCAGACAAGTGCCCTTTAATTTTTATGACAATGTAGAAAAAGTGAAGATATTTCATTTAGATAAATGGAAAAATGCTTACTTGTTATCCATTGGCATAATATAGAACATGAAATCTTGTCTTGCTTTACAATCCATAAATATTCTACCACAAAGACACCAAGGTTTCCTAATTAATTGAATAGATATAAATCACCAAAGCAATACAAATTAATACAATATATGATTTAATTTTTCTACATCATATATAAGTTCATATCTGGCTCCTAAGTTAAGTACTCATTTCATGAATTGCTTAAAGAATTGAAATTTGACTGCTGAGGAGTTGAGTCCTACAATCATATGCCCTACTTCAAACCCAGAACAGTTGACACTTCTATGCATTCCCCTTTAGAAATCTTTTCGGAGCTCCCTTTATTTATTTATTTCTCAAACTTTAGATAAAAAGATTCAACATAGGTGTGACTACAATGTCCATCACCGAGACTGTTGCATATGTGTTGTGTGAATCAGCAGGACTAAGGTACAACTCTAGGCTTGCACAGTAAAATAAGGAGACCACGAAGAAATGAGATGCATAATGGTAAAATTCTTTATATTTCCCATGAATTGATGAGATTACACATATGGAGGAAACAATCTTAGAGTAAGAGAAAAGGCTGCCAGCAAGAGAATCCCTTCCCAGCATCTAAGCTTCGAGAGACATCACTATGTCATTGAGGAAGGTGTCAGAACAGGCAAGTAGAACCGACTGATTAAGATCACAGAAAAAATGTAGGATTTATAAGGGTGCACCAAAGGACAGCCACAACATCATTAGGTATCTAAAAAGTATTTCAGGGCATTCAGAATCCAGGACCCCAGAACCAAAAGGACACAGAGCTGGGAGCTCATGATGACCGTGTAGTGCAGGGAGTTACAAAGCATTCATAGGCCATCACAGTCTGGAGAAAGTTGTCTACCTCAACAAGGAACACAAAAATATACATCTGGGTGAGGCAGTCTGCATAGCTTATGATTCTACTCTGCATCTGTATGTTCACCAACATTTTTGGTACAATGGTGGAGGTGAAAAAGATAACACAAAGAGATAGGCTGGGGAGAAAAAAGTACATGGGTATATGGAGATGGAAGTCAGTGATGGTGACCAGAATGATGACAGGTTCTATGTGAAGGTGACCAGGTACATGGACAAGAAGAGCCAGGACAGGAGAGGCTGCAATTCTGGTTCCACCAAGAATCCCTGGAGAAGAAACTCTGAAATGTATATATCAATTTCTGGCTCCATATGGTTGATGTTACTAAAAGTAAACAGACAAAAAATAACATGGCTCATTTTCAAACAATGTCATTACTTACATATCTATAATTTACATTTGAATTAAAGCAAATAAGTCCATATTTTGTTTATGAAACTGTTCCCCTTTAGGTGAATTCTATGGCCATTCAGGGCCCACTTTCACAATATTCCTGAAAATCATGCATTTTAATATTTTCATGAGGAAAATTTTTTTTTTCATTTGAGGAGTATATATTGGGTGCTGAATTTGAGCCAGACACTGTCTAGGCAATGGGCATACAGTCTGAAGCAAGAATGCCTGCAGTCTTTTCATGGAGAAAGAATATTAGCAAATAAAATAGTCATATATTATGTCAGATGTTGACAACTGCTAAAAAGAAAGAAACCAGGTAAAAATGAGTGATTCAATAGGGCATACTAAGTTTTACTGGGTTTCTGGGTGAAACCAGCACACAAGATGACATTTTAAGAAGATCTCAAGGAAAAGAAGGATGGAGTCATAAGGAAACCAGGGGTGGTGTGTGCCCAGCAGAAGGATGCTAAGGTCAAAGGCCCTAAGTACATGGCTTGTTTCAGGATTCAATGCTAGCAAGGAAGATTGTGTGACTGTTGGATAAGAAATAGGAAGAGTATTAAGAAATGATGTCAGAGATGATTAAGAATTAGTTGGTTTAGGGAAACTTTACTTAAAGCTAATGTTGATGCTGGCTACATTTATTTTACAAGGTAAATTAGGCTTTACTCCCTTACTGCTTAAGATTGTGCCAGTGCCCTCTCTTTTTTTTTTTTTTTTTTTTTTTTAAAGCAGCCTGGTGGAGGTTCTCTTATTTCCATTAACAATTTTTCCTGATTGACACATACAATCATTTTAATATTTGAGAAAAATGAGGGATGAAAGGATTTTACTATTGCAACAATATTATAAACTATTAATGTGAGAAAACATTGTATTTTATTAATTGCAGCAGAGGATAATAGTTTTTGTTTTATCCAACTAAATAACATTTAAGAATTTGACAGAGCAGCTTGGACTTAGCTTGTCCCAATTGTTTTTTTCATTTCAGGTTTTTAAGATAAGATACTATTGTTTCTGATACTTCTTTTAATTCTGTAAAAAGAATTATTGATTAACATAATATTATTAATATAACAAAATAGAGTTACAGCTACAGGTTTTTCATGCAGCCAGATTTTTGCCACCAGGCCAAGGTAGACAATTGGGCTGTGCACACAGCCTTGGGGAAGCACTGCAAACTCAACTGTTGGCTTTTGCACATGAAGGTGAATGCAGGTTGCCTTGATTTGCCTAAGGATATACTAGAGAAAGCTTTAGCAAGTTTTAAAACAAAGTGATAGTGACATAACTAGACAGTAATTTTTGTAATAAACTACCAATATTTAGGGTTCCTGCATATGGCAGTGGTGTTATTTTAATTTACAATAGCTTACTGTTATATATTACCTTGTGGCAGCTTTCAATGTGACTTGGACAAGTATGAATTAAAGCATCTGTCCTGTGGCAGTTTTCAGTGTGAATCAGATGTTTATGAGTTAAAGAATTTGCTTTTTGATTTTCAGGTAGAGAGGCTGTTTTTGTGATACATACCATTTTTTAGTAATAATTAAAACCATGATTAACAACATTATATTTTTACCTAATATTAAGCCAGAACATTGTTAAATTTTCAGAAATTTTATACACTCTAAGTATTTATATGAACTTTTTATTTTTATAACTGATTAACAGAGGGTTAAAGAATCCCTTTTAACTTTATAGCACTTTCTAAACACTCTTCATTTAAATTATAACATATTAAATGAACTCAACTTGTTTATTACTTCACTTTTTTAAGTTGAAAGAACAAATCTTTTGAAATAATTTAAAATAAAAAATATTTTTCAGGATTTGACTTTGAGAAAGTAAAATGTTAAAGGTTGTTAGGTTTGAACATTATGTTCCTTTAAAAGTGGTAAGACTTATTTTTCTTAAACAGCCAAGGAAATGATAAGGTTAAAGTATAAGAAGCTATTTTGATAAAAAAAGACATTTTTGTACACTGATTAGTTAGGGAAAAAAAAACTCTGTAAACTTTGCTAAAAACAGACCAATGATTTAAGAAACTTTGTTAATTTAGCAGAGAAAGAACAAAATTTTAACTTTGCATCGGTATATTATTTGATACTATAGCTTCCCATGAGGGCATAGGCCTACCACCTGCCTTGGCCATTGGGGAACAGTGAGGATTGCTGACTGAGCACTAGGGTTTTTTGGCAGGTTGTCCTAGACAATGGAAAAAGGAGAGAGATAGAACAGGATCCTCTGGGGGAGAAACCCTTAACTCACCCAGCTGAGATTCAATGTCAAGTGTTGGATGGGTGTTCAGCAGCAGCAGGGGGGAGATTCCTCACCAATCAATCAATCTCAATGTGACCCCAGTCCTGGGTTTTTGGCACCAAATTTTGGGGAAATCAGTGCTCACTGGGACACAGAGACTGATAATTGCAGGCAGAAAGTTTATTGGGAATTTCTCCCAACAGAGGGGGTCTAAAGAATGGACTTCAGTCTGCCCCTGGAAAGGAGTGATTTGAATTTATACAGCACATTCCTAGGCAGGGAAATGATAGTCAGTGGGAGGGAGTCAAGGGTTTGAGTAAGGTGCAGGGACCAATAGGAAGCTCTAGAAGTGAAAATTTTCCCTTGCATGGCTAGATGGTAAAGAGTTAGGGAGTTATGTTTCCTTGGAATGCTGGAGGAGCAGGTGGTGCTTTGATGTGGAGGGAGTGAATCTCTCTATGTCACTTTACTCTCATCTCCATATGGTTTCTTTGTTCAACCTTTGGAGAAGTACCCTGTCTTTAGACACGTAGGCTTAAGGGGGCCTTGTCCTTCCTCAATGCATGTCAGGAGGAATTGAGTCATAGCTTGTTAATTATTGCTAACCTATTGAGTGGGAACCTCTAACAGTTGGCATCACTGACATTGAAACTTCAAGACTTCATGAGTTGCTTATGCATATGTTGCACCTCTTGCACTTTATTAATTTGATTAAAAAGCTGCTCTACAGTAGACATAAAGCCACACCTATTTCCATCGATAAGGTAGCATCCAGATTTTGTATTAGAGGACAACCCACTGGAGTTTAGGAACTGATTTTTCTCTTCCCTGGGACTGCTAAATCCTTACTTAACTGCAAGTGCATACACACACTCATGCAGAGAGACACAGAGAGAATAAAATGGCCTCCTGGCACAAATAATTAACATGCTCTTCTCACCCTCTGCCACACTGAGTTTTCCAGGAATGAATACAGTGCAAGCTCACAGCATGAGATTGTATTTTTCCAGAATAGTTGGAAATGGTACCCAAGAATTTCAACTGTCAAACCTCACAAGGGTATATAAACAAAGGGCTTAATTTTGTTGTGTATATTTTATATTATGTGTTTATAGAAACACAAAATCTTCTCCATAATCAGAGAGAGAGAGACAGAAATGCAGGGAAAGAGGGAGGGAGCAAAAGGGAAGTAAATAAATGAAATAGACTGGAGGATAAAACAAAGTCATAAACTCAGGTCAAAGCAAGAGACTGTGATAAAGTAAAGCTTACTAGGTTCTGGCAGCATTTCAGCCCATGTGCTATTCTCTGGATGCCCAAAAAGTTGAATAAAAGATCAAAAGCCAAATCAGTGATATTTTATTATGGTGTTGTACATCATGCAGATTGAAAGCACAGAAAAAATGTGCAAAGAAAATACACCTTTTCACAAAAGAAAATACAACAAACATAAATGTTGGGAATTTTTTACATGACATTATAGATGAGGTTTTTTTTTTTTTTTTTTTTTGAGAATAGATTATTTTTATTATTTTCTTTGAAGTTATTTTCTTTTTTTTATTTATTTATTTTTTTTTTTATTATGGGTAAAAATCAAAATTCTCACAATACATACAAACATTTGTAAAATGATATATAAATATATATGCATATATGTGTATTTGCTTACAAAAATGTTATTTATATATATATATATATACATATATTTTAAGAGGTGCTTAGATTACCCAAAATATTACACGGAACCCACTGGGATTCCCATGTTGCCCACCCCCCACACCTCCCACCACATCCCACACAAACATCTATATAGATGAGTTTTTAAAAGATACTAGGTGTAAAAATGTTGGAATCTCTGATCCACTACCTATTATATGAAAAACTTTGATAGGAAACAAAACATAATAAGTCTTAATAACTTATCACACATAGTAGGTATTCTGGCTTCTCCCATCCTAGGAAGGTGGATAAAATTAAACTAAATGTAAAAAGATAGCACATCAAGAAAATGTATTTTATTTTATCAAATGCCTTTTCTGCATCAATCAAGAGGATCATGCAGTGTTTCTTCTGCAATTTATCAATGGGGTTTATTAAACTAACTGATTTTCTTGTATTGAACCAACCTTGCCTAATTGGGATAAAACCGGCTTGATCATGGTGTATAATTCTTTTAATGTGCTTTTGAAATTTGTTTGCAAGTATTTTGCTGAAGATTTTTGTATCTATACTCATTAGGATATTGGTGTGTAATTTTCTTTCATTGTAGTATCTTTATCTGGTTTGGGTGTTAGGGAGATATTGGCTTCATAGAATGAATTTGTTAGCATTTTCTCTTGTTAAATTGTTTGGAAGAGATTAAGCATGATTGGTATCGTATCATCATTTAATGATTAGTAGAATTTGCTTTTGAAGCAATTTTGGCCTGGGTTTTTCAATTTTGGGAGGATTTTGGTGACTTTCAATATCTCCACTTGCAATTGGTTTGTTGAAATCTTCTTTCTTCTCTGGTCAGTATAGGTGGTTCATGAATTTCTAGGAATTCCTCCATCTCACCTACATTGTCTAGTTTTTTTGGTATACAGTTGTTCATAGTTCCCTCTTATTATCTCTCTTAATTCTGTAGTATCAGTGGTAATGTCCCTCAACTCATTAATGTTTTTATTTATGTGGGTCTTCTCTCTTTTTTTTTATTTGTCATTCTAGCTAAGGGCTTGTCAGTTTTGTTAATAATCTCAAAGAACCAACTTTTGGTTTGGTTGTTCCTCTCTATTTTTTATTTGTTCTCAATTTCACTTATTTCTGCTCTACTTTTTACCTTTTCTTTCCTTCAGCTTGGTATGGAATTAGTTTGCTGTTCTTTCTCTAGTTCCACTAGGTGTTCTGTTAGATGTTCAATTTTAGCTGTTTCTTGTTTTTTTTTTTTTTCTTTAATTTTATTTATTTTAAATTTTTAAACATACTTAGATTATACAGATGTCACACAAAAAATATAAGGATTCCGATATGGCCTGATCCACACACCTCCCCCATATCCCATATTCACAGCATTGTTCATTAGTGAGGTATGTACATTCATTGCAATTGATGAACACAATTTGGAGCATTGCTACTAAGCATCGATTAAAGTTTACATTGTAGTTTACACTTTCTCCCACCCAATTTTGCACTTACAACAAGATTTATAATGGCCTGTATCTGTTGCTGCAATGTCATTTTGGACATTTCCCAAGTTCCAAAAATGCCCCCGTATTACACCCATTTTTCCCTCTCCCTGCCCCGAGAACATCCAGTGGACACTGCCTTCACATTGATGATATAATGTCTTCCATTGCTAGAATCACAGTAAGTCTATAGCAGAAAAGCAGTAAGTTCACTCTAGTATGTAGTTCATCCCCCAATCCTGAGGATTATGTGATAGTTATGTCCACTCCTCCTCTATTTGAGAGGGGCCTGGGACCCCATAGGGCTGATGGATAGGATTCTCTTGCTTGCAGTTGTAGACTCTTTCAGTTCCTTGGTAAGGAATTTGCCCATCATCACTTCCATGTTATTTGTCCTGCATGGGACCAATGAACAACAGTAGGTGTTGCAATGCCCCTGAGATACAGGGGGCCCAGCTGGTACATAGAGTGCTCAAAGAGCCAAATCTCTTGGATGTACATCTTCTAACTCTAGTACTAATTATAGGTTCAAATAGTAGGATAGAGGAGCTATGTGTAGGGAAACCACAACTGAGTCCGACTCTGTCCCTCTGGGAAGTATAAATTCCGAAGTAGGGCCCACTGACAAGGCACCAAACTTGATTTATCTTCCCTGACTATAATGTCTGCATGTCCCCAGAGCCCACAGGAGCCTGCTATTTGGAGTAAAATCTATTTTGGCAGTCAAAGAGACCCTGGTGTGTCCTCCATAAGCCTTACCTCTAGAATGACTGCCTGACACACTTTGAAGTCTTTTAGCCATATAAATTTATTTGTCTTTATCTTTTCCCACTTTTGGCCAAAGTCCTTTTCAAGTTGCAATGCTAGTTGGTCCTTAGTAGTAATCTCTCAGTGCAAGGAAGGCTCATCCCCAGAATTCAAGTCCCTTGCTGAGGGGAAGTTAATGTATCCATATGCTGAGTTAGGCTTAGAGATAGCCCACATTTGAGCAACAAGGAGGTCCCTGGGAGGCAACTCTTAGGCAACTAGGCCAAGTTTCAATTTCAAGAGGAAAGCATCATATCACAGTTTTCAATTTCAAGTACCTGAAAAAGGACCATCCTCTTTCACCTGTCATGGCCCCTGTACTTCAGGGATTCCCACTGATCTACTAAAGAATGTGGCAGAGTACCGCAGGATGGGATTTGAAATTTCTTCAGTTATTGTGTGAATCTCCATCCACTGTGACAATGCCACATGAATATTTGAAAAATGTATATGCCTTATATTTTTGACTAGGTGAGCTTCCTCCCATGTATACTCCATCACTGACAACCCACACGAATGATCCTCCCCTGCCATAGCTGTAACCCTTCTGTGATCCAAAATTTCTTCAAAAATGAAGCTAATAAAATAGCCAAATAAGATTAATAATAAAATGAAATAATAATGATACTTTTAAAAATAAGAAATAAAGTACAAAAAAGTTTAATGAATAAAAATAAAAGGATAAAACTTGGGGTAATAAATATAATGAAAAATATTTTAGATTTTTTTTGACATTTTCACTTTCATCACTGTAAGATCTGTTGTCTTATATGTACATGGACATTTTCTTCCATTTGTTCCTCCAGTGTCTTTTTTTTCTTCATTTTGTCCTTGAAGAATATTTAGTTTACAGAATATTTATCAACCGAATACAGGGGACTCTGATATACCCAACATCCTTCCCCTTTTACCCCTTCCCCTATAAATAACATTTTATATGTGGATTGTACATTTGCTACAACTGATGTACAGTTACTGAAACATAGCAACCAACCATGGTAACTGGATTACATTATGGTTTACATTTTGGTTCATACACTTTTATAAACTTTGATGCAATTCAACATGGTCTGTATCCATCATAACAAGGTCATATAGAATACTTTAATCTTCCCTTTTTTCAATATGTTTTGGCTATTTTGGGTCTCTTTCACTTCAAAATGAAAAATAGTAAGACCCTGGAGAATAAATGAAAGAAAATGTCACTGTACATAAAGGAAAACAGATATTACAGTGATGAAAGGCAAAATGTCAAAAAAAAATAATATTTTCATTATTTTTAATACCCCAATTCTTAAATTTTATTTTATTTTTAGTTTTCTTTAAAGTTTTATATATTTATTTCTTATATTTAAACTTACCATTATTATTTCATTTACCTGTTAATTGTATTTGGATATTTTATTGGCTACATTTTTGAAGAAGCTTTAGGCCATAGAAGGGTTACACCTGGGGCAGGGTAGGATCATTGGTGTGGGTTGTCAGTGATGGGGAATACATGCGAGGAAGTTCACCTGGGCATATATATAAGGTATATAAATATATTCAGATGTTCACGGGGCATTGTCACTGAGTGCAGATTCATATAATAACTGAGAAAATATTAAATTCACATCCTGGAAAGCTCTGTCAGGTTCACTAATGGAGTATCAACTGTCCCCCAAGTGCAGGGACAATGACTGTTGGGGAAAGTTGGTCCATTAATGGGCCCTTGATATTGATGACTATGCTTGTGAGCCTTTGCTCTTGAAATTGAAATTTAACCTAGTGTTGTAGGGTGCCTAAGGGTTGCCTCCTGAGATCCACCTTGTTGCTAAAATGTGGCCTCTCTTCTAAGCCAAACATAGCATATAAATGCATTACCATCCCCCCAGTGTGGTGCATGATTCCTGGGGATGTTCCTCCCTGGCACCGAGGGATTACTACCAAGCATCAACAAGCAAAGCTACTGGAAAAAGCTCAAATAAAAAGAGGAAAAGGTAAAGACAAATAAGTTTATATGGCTAAGAGACTTCAAAGTGAGTCGGGAGGTCATCCCAGAGGTAACGCTTATGCACATCTCAGCAAGATCTCACAGACTACCAAAGTGGATACTACTTCAAATAGTGGGTCTCCTAAGGGTTGTAGAGACACCCAGGTCCTATGGTCAGGACAGAGAGCTCTGGAGTTTGATGTCTTGCCATTGGGCCCTACTTTGGAGTTTGTGCTCCTGAGAGTGACAGAGTTGGACTCAGTTATGGATTCCCTACACATGGCTTGTCGGTCCCTACTATTTGAACCTATATTTGGTCTTGGGGTGGGTAGGTGTATATTCAAGAGACCTAAATATTTGGACTGTCCATATGCCAGGTGGGCCCTGAGCCTCAGTTGAGTTGCAACACCTACTCTTCAGTTCATTGGACTCATCCTGACAATTAACAAGGGTTAGAGGATTGACCCCCATCATACCAAGGAAACAAAAGAGCCTACAGCTGCAAGCAAGAGAGCCCCATCCATCAGCTGTTGGGATTGAAAACCCCTCTCAATTAGAGGTGGAGTGGACATCACCATCCCAGAATCTCCAGGATTGGAGAACAAACTATGGACTAGAGTGGACATACTGGTATTCTACTCTAAGATGTACTATGATTCTAGCAATGGAATAAATCACAGCATTGATTAGGGGGCAGTGGTCACTGGACATTCTGGGAGCAGGGGAAGGGAAAACAGGTGTAATGAGGAGGTTTTTCAGGACTTGGGAATCATCCTGAATGGCATTACAATGACAGATATAGTTCATTATACAGCTTACCATAGCCTGCAGAATTATTGGGAGAGAGTGTAAACTACAAAGTGAAGTATGTTCCATGTTCAATGACAATGCCCCATCATGCATTTATCAATTGCAATGAATGTGCCACACTAAACAAAGGGTTTTTTGTATGTTGGAGGTTGTGGGAGGTGTGTGGATAAGGGCATATGGCAATCCCTACAATTTTTGTATAACATTTCTGAAATTTAACTATATTTAAAAATTATTTATATATATATGTGTGTATATATATATAAAGATTCATTGATTGGAAGAATGCATAAGGAAATATGACCCATCTATATGCTCTCTATAAGAAACCACTTAAATCCAGGACTGAAAGTGAATGTTTGGAAAACAATTTAACAAGCAAATAATAACAAAAACGGGTGGGAATAGCTATGATCACATCAGACTAAATAGACTTTAAATGCAAAACTATTAAAAGAGACAAAGAAGAACACTACATATTAATAAATGGGGTAATCTACCAAGAAGAAAGAACAATCATAAACATTTATGCACTTAACCAGAGCACCTCAAAATACATGAGCAAACACAGGAAAAACTATGTGGAAAAACAGATGCATCTACAATTATAGTGAGGAATGTTAATACACCATTATCACCATTCAACTAAACATCTTAACAGAGAATCAATAAAGAGACACTTTGAATAATACATTAGAAGACCTGGACCTAATATACATACACAGAACATTACACCCAAATACAGTGGTATATACATTCTTCTCAAGTGCATATGTATAATTCTCCAGCAGAGACTACATGATAGGCCACAGAACAACACTCAATGAATTAAGAAAAATGAAAATTATACGAAGTAATTTCATTGATTACAATTGAATGAAGCTGGACATCAGTTAGACCAGATTAGGCACAAAGATTTTGAAGTTAAACAACACACTCTTATACAAACAATGGGCCAAGGAGGAATTCTCAAAAGAAATCAGTAACTACCTTGAAATGAATGAAGATGACCACACAACATATCCAAACCTATAGGATGCAGCAAAAGCAGTACTAAGAGGGAAATTCATAGCCATAAATGCCTATATTAAATAAAAAGAAAGAGCTAAAATCAAAACCTAACTGCATATCTGAAGAACAACAGATTAAAGCCAAAAGAATTAGAATAAACAAGAAATAACAAAAACTAGAGCAGAACTAAATGAGGTAAAAAAGAAAAAAGCAGTAGTAAAAATAAACAAACCCAAAAGCCGGTTCTTCAAGAAGATTAAAAAAGTTGACAAGCCCTTAGGAAGAATAACAAAGAAAAACAGAAAAGAAGCAAATACATCACATAAGAAATGAGTAAGGGATATCACCACTGACCCCACAGAATAAAAGAATATCATAAGATGATATTTTAAAAAATTATATGCCAACAAGATGGATAATTTAGAAGAAATAGGCAAATTCCTTAAAACACACAAGTTGTCTACATTTTCAAAAGAAGAAATTGAACTCAACAGACTAATCACAAGTAATGAGATGGAATTAGTCATCAAAAGCATCCCAAATAAAAGAGCACAGTACTAGATGGTTTCACAGGTGAATTCTACCAAACTTTATGGAAAAAACGTACACCAATCCTGCTTAAACTCTTCCAAAAAATAGAAGTAGAGGGAATATTGCCTAGCTCATTCTATGATGCCAAAATCACCCTAATACCAAAGCCAAACAAAGACACCATCGTAAAGTAAAACTATGGACCAATCACTCTAATGAACCAAGATGCTAAAATCCTCAACAAAATACTTTCTAAGCATATTCTCCAGCACATTGAATGAATTATATACCATGACCAAGTGGGTTTCATTCCTGGTATGCAAGAATGGTTATACATAAGGAAATCAATCAATGTAACATCCCAAATAAAGAGATCAAAGGAAAAAAAGTACATGATCATCTCTATAGATGCCAGAAAAGCATTTGACAAAATACATTAATATTTCCTCATAAAAAACATTATGAAAGATAAGAATAGAAGGAAAGTTCCTCAACATGATAAAGGGTTTATATGAAAAACCTACAGTTAACATCAAATCAATAGTGAAATCCCACTTTATTTCTAAGATCGAGAACAAGATATGGATTCCTCTTTCACTGCTTTTATTTAACACTGTGTTTGAAGTACATGCTTGAGAACTTAGGCAAGAAAACCTTATAAAAGGCATCCAAATTGGAAAGGAAGAAGTAAAAATTTCACTAATTGCAAATGACATGATCCTATTCATGGAAAGCCATGAGTAATCCACAAAACAACCTCTAGAGCTTGTAAATGAGTTCAGTAAAGTTGGAAGTTATAAGATCAACATGCAAAAATCAGTAGGATTTCTGTACACCAATAATGAACAATCTGAAGAGGAAATCAAGAAAACTACCATTTACAAAAACAAAAAAAAAAAAAAAAAAAAAAAAAAAATCAAATACCTAGAAATAAGTTTAACTGAAAATGTGAATGACTTATATGAGAAAACTACACAATCCCTTTAAAAGAAATCAAGAAAGATTTAAATAAATGGAAGAATATTCCCTGCTCATGGATAAGAAGACTAAACATCATTAAGACGTCTATCCAACCAAACTGATGTACGGATATAGTGCAATCCCCCAAAAACTCACCACAGCATTTTTTACTGAATTGAAAAAACTATGAAATTTATTTGAAAGAGAAAGAGGGCCCAAATAAAGATATATTAAAAAAGAAATATGAGATCAGAAAAATCACACTACCTGATATAAAAACTTTCTACAAATCTAGAGTGGTCAAACCTGCAGGGTATTCACACAAGAATAGACTTACTGACAGAAGGAACCGAATTTAGAGTCCTGATAAAGATCCTTGCATATATATTTGTGTCAGTCAGCCAAAGGGGTGCTTATTCAAAATACCAGAAATCAGTTGGTCTTTAAAAAGGGTATTTATTTTTCATAGACGTCCACAGTTGCCAGGCTATAAAGCATAAGTATCTTCCCTCACCACAGTCCATTGCCACGTGTTGGAGCAAGACAGATTTTGACGTTTGCCAGAGTTCAGACTTCTTGGGTTTCTCTCTTCCTGAGGTTACGTTTCTCTCCAGGCTTAGCTCCTCTGTTTCCTCTACAAGGTCAGCTGTAGCCTATGAAGCTTCTAAGCTTTGCTTCTCTCCACAATGCCAGCTGTGAACTCTCAGGCAAATGGCTCATCTCTAACACCAGGGCATTCTTTCCTTCCTCACCAGAACTCCAACATCAAAACTGCTTCAACACTGCCCTTTGCCTTGTCTTTTTTCTTTGATTCTCCCACCCAACAAGTGGTGGGGCTCAACACCCTACTGACGTGGCCCAGTTAACGCTCTAGTCATGCCCAGATAAGCAGCCAGTTTACAAGCATGACCCAAAATCTATTTTTGGAATTCATAATTACATCAAACTGCCAGACTGCAACACTCCATGCTCTGAAATTTAAAATAGATTACAATATTCAAAAAACCTTAAATCAGTGACAATGCAAGTTCAAAATCAAAATCATAATCAGTTCAAAGAAATACAGTTTGTCTTCAGGCAAAATCCTGTCTGCTGTAGACCTCTGAAACTTACAAAACCATTTAACTGCTTCCAAATGGGAAGACAGAGGATAAACATTTTCATTACCATAAGAGAAACTGGGAGGTTAAACATGAGTCATGGGTCCTCTACATTTCAGTAAACCTGCAGGACATCCTCCATTCGATTTAAAAGTCTGAGAGTTATTCTTAAGATTATGTGGCTTCCTTGGGGTCACATGGGGACCCACCCTTTCCACAGTTTGCCCAAGGACCATTTCCTTGGTTCCACCCTCATCAAGCATCAGGGTGTCAACCAAGCTCCAGATGTCACCCTCCAAGAGTGTTGGGGTGATTTCCACATCTTACCCAATCTTTGGGTTAGAGTCTTAGCTCCCCTTGTAGTGAGGTGAAGACAACATTCCCCCTAACCTTTGGCATAGAGGTTCAACCCTCTCAGAACAATGGGGTGACCACCTGGCCTTCTCTAATCCATGGGTGACAGGAGCACCCCTCTCAGACCTATGGGGTGCTGACCTTAACCACCCTAAACTTTGAGGAATGTGCTCCTCCCTCCCTGTACCCTGAAGTGACAAAACTGTCCGAGAACATTGGGTGGGAACACACACCCTCTTAAACTACTGGGTCAAACACCCTCTCTGCACCCTGGGGTGGCAAAACTCTTTGAGAACATAAACTGGGAACATCCACCCTCTTCAACTGTTGGGGCAAACTCACCCCCCCCCCATATACATGGGTGGGGTTCCTCTCTGGCCCAAGGTGATATCTTAATTCCAGGTCTCAGCTTCTATGGTTTTCTCCTTAAAGCTGTTTCTTCTTCAGTGTCTCTTTTCCATGTCCCTTTTAGTCCAAGTGAACAGTGGTTTTGTTCATACAGTGCTATCAAAAAACTTGTTGGTTTACCATGCAAGAAGCAAAATTTCAAGCCATCAAACAGTAAGATTTTCCACAAGTCTTTCCGAGATAACTGCATCTTCAATTCTGTTTTACAATTTCCAGGTTAAGCTAACTCTTCAAATGGGTCACTTTCATCTGGAAACTTGATTTCCAGAAACTTGGAAGATCTGGAATCAGTTTCTATTTTCTTTGTGCCCAAAAGTTCAGTCCTTAGTGTATTTCGCTCATCAAGTATTTTGCTATAAGCTGCAAGGAGAAGCCAAGCTACATTCTCTGAGTTTACCTTGAAAGTTCTTCAGATAAATGCTCCATTTCACCATTTTCAAATTCAGTCTTCCATATAACACCAGGAGTTAATCTTGCTAAGTTCTCTGCAACTTTAAAACATGGATCGCCTTTCCTCCAGTTTCCAATAATAGTTTCACCATTTACTTCTAAGACATCATAAAAAGTCTCTTCAGTGTCCATATTGCTATCAACAGTCTCTTCAAAATGATCTTGGCTTTTTCCATCAAGAATTTTACAATTCTTCTAAAAAATACCCCTTACCCATTTATAAAACCGTTGCAACATTTTGGTTATTGCAAAAGCACTTCCCCACTCCTCAGCACTAAATTCTGTGTTAATCAGCAAAAGGGGTTCTGATACCAAATACCAGAAATCAGTTGGTCCTTATAAAGGATATTTATTTGGAGTAGAAGTCTACAGTTACCAAGGCATAAAGCATAGGTTTCTTCCCTCACCAAAGTCCATTGTGACGTGTTGGAGCAAGATAGCTGCTGATGTTTGTGAGGGTTCAGGCTTCTTGGGTTCCTCTCTTCCCAGGGATGCATTTCTCTCTAGGCTTAGCTCCTCTGTTTTCTCCACAAGGCCAGCTGTAGGCTATGAGGCTCTCTAGGCTTTGCTTCTCTCCACAAGGCCAGCTGTGAACTCTCAGGCAAATGGCTTATTTCTATTCCGGAACCTTCTTTCGTTCCTCACCAGAACTCCAAAATCAAAACTGCTTCAACACTGTCCTTTGCAATGTCTTTTATCTTTGATTCCCCCACCCACCAAGGGGTAAGGCTTAGCACCCTACTGATGTGGCCCAGTTAATGCCCTAATCATAAGTTAATCATGCCCAGATTAGCAGACCTGTTTACAAGCATGATCCAATATCTATTTTTGGAATTCATAATTACATCAAACTGCTAGACTGCAACAACCATCATCTGATACACAACAAGGTCACTATGCCCACTTAACTGGTAGAGAATGGTCAATTCAACAAATGGTGCTTGGAGAACTGTATATCCATATTCAAAAGAATGAGGGAGGATCACCATCTCACACCTTATAAAAGATGGATCAAAGATCTAAATATAAGAGCCATAATGTAAGAAAGCATCTACAGTGACATGTATGAGGAAATGGTTTCTTGAATTTTACACCCAAAACACTAGCAACAAAAGAAAATTAGATAAATGGGACCTCTTCAAAATTAAAGACTTTTGCACCCCAAAGGAGTTTGTCAAGAAAGTGAAAAGGCAGCCTAATCAATTGTAGAAAATATTTGGTAATCATATATATGATAGGGGCCTAATATCCAGCATATATACTGAAACCCTACTCTTAAAAATTAAAAGACAAATAATCTAATTAATAAATGGGCAGGTGATTTGAACAGACCATCTCCAAAGAAGAAATACTGATATCTAAAAAGCACATGAAAAGATGTTCAACATTATGAACTATTAGGGAATTGCAAATCAAAACTACAATGAGATATCATCTTACACCCATTAGACTGTGTTAATGATGGCTTTGATGAAGCTGTAAATATCTCCTCTGCTGATTTCTCTCATCCTGGGTAACCTTGGGCTGGTTGGGACATGCTAGTTCCCTTGGGAGCTCCAACTCTGGCTGGGTGACTGATGCCAGTCTCCTTTCTGCAGTATTGATGGTGAAAGAGCTTCAGTTCCTTCACCTACACCCAGGAAGTACTTTAAACTTCTATAGAGAGAAATTCTCAGATGCAAAATCCTGTTGCATCTGTAAGCTCAGGAAAATTTGCAGGCAAATGGTCATGGAGAAAGAAAGTCAAGATCATTTCTCTGAGGTCATCTGAGAGACAGTCCAGCCTAGTTTGTAGTTGAGAGGTCATCATGTTTGTTTTCCCTGCAAGTATAATTAATGAATATATATATTTATTATGTTTGAAAAGGAGGTGACCATTATGCAGTGGTCCTTGTTGCCAATTAGTGATTGGTTTGGAAGGACAATTAGAAGGGGAAATGTGTGGGATAAAGTGGTTCCAAAAAAGCAGAATATCTATCCATTGAAACTTGTCCTAAATGGGAATAGGGAAAAATGGTTTATTAGCAGTGGAGTAATGTGTAGAAGTAAAGGCTTTTACTTGAGTGCTTTATTTGAGCATATTTCTCTATTGATAGCAAAGTTCCTGTACAATAGAAACAGATTTTTCCTTGCTCAGCAATTCCAGGATCAAACACTCCCACAGTGGGTATTACATGACAAAAAGTCAGTTTTAATTAATAGCTGTCAGATGGCATATTAAAAACTTCACTTGGAAATCATTCCTTTATTGGTTTAGTTACATTAGTATGAGTTTTTTAGCCATATAATTTTGCCATTGCAGGCAATTGTTTATTCAAGTCTTGGTTTGTATACTTGGGCCTGAGTGTTTTAATTGCTGCTTCGATTACAATATTTCAAATACAAAACTAAAGGATTTCCTTTTCCTTTTCTTTCTTTCTGTCATATCTTAGTTGCTTGCATTTTAATTATTTCATGTATCTGTAGGAGTACTTAGGGGCATTGTGTGAAAGTTTATAAATTTTGTGTGTTCAAATCAATATTTAAGTGTCACATTTATTTTTCTTCCATTGCCTTTCAAACATAGAAACTCCTGCTTCCTTTGACTTAATGATTATTAATGACTGTTTTATAAATATTTCATTAATCTTTAAAAATGATTGATGTTTTATATGTATTGCCCTCTAAGGTTTGTATCCTGTTTTCTTTATTGTACTCTTTGTCTTTTTTGGTTAGTTCTATTTCTTTTATTGCCTCACTTTCTGCCATTACCTCAAAGCATTTTTTTTAAATCATTTGACAACTGGTCACCTTTTTCTGCTCTATAATCTAGAGAGGTGCACAATCTGTGATTATTGGGAGGTTTCCTAAGTAACTGAAATAAAGATGTAGGATTGGAGACTTATTTGGAAAGAATGAGACATTTGAAAGAAGAAAAATCAGCCTCATTTCATCACGCGTGATAGCCATTAATTCACTTATAGGATGGAACCATGCTAAACATTTTACAGATATTCATTTCTCATCTTCACTAATTCATGAGGATGGATATACCAAAATCAATTCTATGCAGGTGACTGTATTAAGAATTAAAATGGTTTGGTTCCTATCTAATTTCAAGAGCTAATGCAAAGGTAGATCTGAGCTTCAAAATCAATTTTGTACATTTCCAAAATTATTTGGATTTGATATCTTTTAACAATCTTCTACCCATTCCCAAAAAACGTCCCCAAGATTTGTGATACTTATTTTATTTCTTTTTGTGAAAAATTGTTTTGTTCACTTTGCTCATTATACTCTTGATGTGTTCAATCTCCTTGGTGCCTCAACACCATGAACACATCACTATTTTATTTTGGATAAACTGGATTTGCTCTTTTATTAGTTTTTCTGGGTATCATAATATGTTATCAAATTTGGAGTCCAAGTAGAACTAAGGAAATTTCTTTATCACACTGGTAATTTGAGGTTATAGATTTTCTTTCCATCAGGTACATCGCATTTCTCTTTCCACTTATGTAGCATAATATTATGTTTCTTTAAACCCAGATCCAAAACTTGTCAAACCAGAATGAAGTCCCTAGTTTTCATGTACAAGAAACCTCATGAGCTGGATGTTCTGGGTATCAATTATAAATTTTTGAGGAGATAATATGGTGACAGTTTGAATTGTACTCAATCGTGGCCTATTCAGCTTTTCTGGGGTTGAGAAGAGCATGCAGTCAACACGGTACCAAGAAATCATTTTGTGATGTTTGTGTGTGTGTGTCACTTTCTGTGTATGTCTGTTTGCATGTGTGTTTGTGTCTGTGTGTGCAAGAGTGTCTGTCTGTATCTGGGTGTTTGTGTTTGACTGTGTTTGTCCATCTCTGAGTGTGCTTTTGTGTGTATATATATTTCTGTGCATGTCTGTCATTGTGTGTGTCTCTTTGCATGTGTGTCTGTGTATGTATGTTCTTTCTTTCTGTGTGTACTTGTATTTGAATGTGTGTGCATATCTATGTGTGACTGTGTGTGTTTCTCTGTGTGTTTCTATTTGTGTTTGTGCATGTCTTTCTCTGTGTTTGTCACTGTTTGCCTCTGATCATGTGTGGCTTTGTGTGTCTTTCTAAGGACTTTTGTATTTCAATGTATGTCCCTCTCTGTATGTGCTAATTTGTGTGTAGGTATGTGTGTATCTTTGCATTTAGCTATGTGTGTCTCTTTGCATGTGTGCTTGTTTGTGTGTCTCTTTGAGTGGGTATATGTATATTTGGTGGTTTATACAGTCATCAGAGCAAAGTTATTTAATTGATAAATTCTAATAAATGTCTTCTGTAGTACAGAGTATGGACCCAAATCTTCCCATGGAAAAATGAGAGGTTACATTTCATTTCTAGGGTTGATAGAATCTACTGTCAATACAGGAAATTGCCTTCAGTAAGTAGAGGAGTATCCTCATCCAGTAAGTTGAAGATCTTCAAGGGAGATCTGAGGATTTCAGCAGTCAGAAAGAAGAATTTCTATCTCTGTTTCAGATAGAGCCTGCTTGTCCTGGGGAATCTGAGGTCACCTTAATCAAGTATCTAACTTGTAGTCTGCACTATGGAACTTGGGTTTGCCAATCCCCAGAGTTGTGTAAACCAAATTGTATATAAATATGCACACACACACACATGCAGTATGTGGTTCTGTTTTTCTGGGGAATCCTAATAGAGATTTGATACCAGGAGTGTTATTTGAGAAACAGAATCTTAAGGATGAAATTTCTGAGTTTGTTCTGAGGTTTGAAAATTTTTTTCTCAGCTGATTTGATTAAGCAGGAGTAATGACTCTATTTTCAGTAACCAAGAAAATACTGATAGTCCATGGCATGAAATGGCAATGGAGATTCACAAAATAGCACCATTGGATACTGCTTTCAAATGCTTATGGGAGGCAATCATCTGGGTAACATGGTATTTCCAATTTTAATTGAGTTTTGTGAAGTAAAAAATGATAAAATCTGGTTGTTATTAGATAAAATTGTTAAAGATTGTGCTCAGGGCTTCAAATCTGCATCTTAAGAGCCACCTGAAGACATCAAAGTTGCTATGTGTGCTCTGAAGGGAAATCTTGGTTTTTTAGCTGCAGGCTTGAGATTTCTGAAAATCAGCTGCATAGTCTCATTGGGTGAGGGGCCAAATTTAAATGCAAATTGAGTTCCCTTTTTGCAGGGTGTCTGCTATTAAAGAGAAGGCATTCATCAGGAAGGAATGGTATCCTGAAAATTGGAATGAGGCCACATGTGTGATAGTGATGAAGACAGGGATATTGAAATCTTAGTTTCTGCTCAGTTTCTTTGCCAGATAAACTCATAATGTTCTGCTCTGAGGAATCAGGTACTTGACCTCCAGTCTGCCCTGATGAATCAGAATTCCTATTCCCAGCTTGTTTCCCCAGATGCAACTATAATGGAATGTCCTGAGTAGTTGGCTTGCAAGACACAGCTAATTCCACTTATGTCCTACCCACATTGCCCCTCTTTTATTCCACAACTATAACTACTATGAAGTTCCAACAGGTCCTAAAAGTTGAGGTATGAAATATGACCTATGAGTAGGTGTGCTGCACTCCAAAAGAACATCAGGATTTTCCAAATATAGAGAGAGAATTCAGGTGAATATGTGTGGGAATGTATATGAAGGATGTAGAATAATGGGCAAAGGAACAAAAATTTGCATCAGGCTTGATTTAATGATACAGGCCCACTAAGCAGAGATTCTGGACTGAACTATGTAACTAGATGGGTTGGAAGGGCTGTATCACTTTGTTCACTTGGTTGGCTGAGGCATTGACCAGTGGCCTACATTGTGACATTGAAATGCAAGAACTGCCCTATTATAATGTAGATGCAGGGAACCAAAGACTGAGAGAGATTGGACTGTTGACATGGATTCATCATGTAAGACATGCTCACACACCCAAGGACATCCAGAGAACACACATTTCACCACAATTGTGAGGAATAAATTATGAAATCATCTCCATCATCCCTAACCTTGAAAACTCCTGGGGTCACTTTCTTTAGTATATCAGAAATTAGTGTGGGAAGTGCTATCAAAGAATTTGGAAAAAAAAACAAGGGAAATGCAATCTGAGTGGCAGAAGCCAAGTATTACTGCTTAATTGTCAAAAATGAGGTGGGTGTGGCTACCCAGCTGGACAACAATGTAAAAGCTGTAATCAGAATGTTCTGACTCACAGACATGTGGCATTGGCTGGTTGAACTTGGGGTACCTAGAAGTGAAATGGATGTGCAATCTACTAGACTCTGACTTGATATATATATATATATAAGGAGGAGGGTTCTAGGAAAACTTAACAGAAGCCTAACATGCATCAAAGACACAACAAAATCATGGCCCCTCAACCTATTCCCAGACTTGGAACAGATTTCAGGTTCAGAACTCCTTGAAACAAGTGAAATCCTGGATACTTGGTGATCAAGCCTGCTATATTGCCAACAATTTTATACTTTTAATCTTCCAGTAATCCTCAATTAGCCTTTTACTTAGGTGATTGTATGTTGGGGATAAAGAAATGTTTATATGTTTGGAGATTATTGGACTCTGTCTCTGAACTGATGTGAATTCTGGAAGACCCAAATGTCAATGTGATACCCTAGTAAGTGTAAGAGCTAGTGTAGGTCAGGTGATCAATGGAGTTTTAGCTCAAGCCCATCTCTACAGTAACTGCAGTGGGTTTCCAATCTCATTTTGTGGTTATTTCCTTAGTTCCAGAATGTATAATTGAAATACATATACTCAGCAACAGGTGGAATCTTCACACCGGCTCACTTACCTGTGGAATTAGGCTATTATGGTAGGAAAGACCAAGTGGAAGTCAGTAGAACTGTCTCTAAGCAGCAAAATACTGAAACAAAGCAATACTGTATTCCTGGAGGGATTGCAAGGATCAGTGCAATCATCAAGGACTTGAAGGATACACGAGTGGTGATTCCCACCACTACCTCTTCAACTCTCCTATTTGACTTGTACAGAAAACAGTTGGAACTTGGAGGATGACATTGGATAATCACAAACTTAACCAGATGCTGAATCCAATTGCTGTTGCTGTTCCATACATGGTATCACTTCTTGAGGAAATTAATGAATCCCTGGTTCTTAGTGTGGCAGGTTGAATTATATACCCCATAAAAACATGTTTTTAATCTTAATCAATTCTTGTGGGTGTGAATCCATATTAAATAGGACCATTGAAGATATTATTTGTATATAACATGCAGCCAACTGAATTAGGATGGGTCTTAATTTTATCACGAGGTTCTTATAGAGAAGGCCACAGAGGGAACACTGCAGAAAAAAGCTGGAGGACAATGGAAACCAGATTAAAAGATCATATGTTTATGAGTATGGCTATTTGAGGAAAAATCCAAGGCCTCATAGACAATTTGCAGCCAGCCCTAGAAATCCACAGTCTTCAAGGACAACATGTTGCCTCGCTGACACATTGAGTTTTTACTTCTCCTAGCTTCATAGCAAATGAAATTTTGGACTGGGCACATGTTCATGGAATTCATTGATTTTACCATGTTCCCCATCATCCTGAAGCAGCTGGATTGATAGGATATTGGAATAGCCTTTGGAAGACACAATTATTCTGGTATTTGTGTGGCAATGCCTTGCAGTGCTGGACAATGTTCTCCAGGAGGCTCTAAATCAGCAGCCACCCTTTGGTGCTGTTTCTCCCAAAGGCAGGATTCCTGGGACCAGGAAATAAGGTATAGAAATAGGTGTATCACCATTCACTATGTTACTCCTATTAACTTATTAGAAAACATTTGTTTCCTCTATCTTTGATCTTTTGCTCTGCTGGTCTAGTGGTCTTCTTTCCAAAAGGAAGAGTGCCCCCATCAGGAGACCCAACAATGTTTCCACTGAACTGGAGGATAAGATAGCCAATGGACTATTTTGGCCTGCTCATGCTTCTGAATCAACATGAAAAGAAGGGAGTAATGTTCTGCCTGTAGAGAATGATGCTCATTATAGGGCACCTCTTAATGCTACCATGTTCTGTGGTTAAAGATATTGGAGAACTGCAACAACTCATCCCAGACAGACTACTAATAGCTCAGCTCTGTAAACATTGATGGATTGGATCACTAAACCAGACAAATAGCCATGGCCCACTAAGGTCCTTATGCAAGGTACAGGGAATAAGGAATAGGTAGAAGAAGGAGGTAGTTTCAAATATGAGCGAAGACCACATAAACAGTTGAAAAAAAGGGAGTTATTCCTTCCTAGCTTTGTTATGGGTATGTTTTCACATACGCATAAAGCAAATATTTTTGTTTTCTCTCTCCCATATTCCTATAAAGTATTAAATAGATTGTATTAATTTTATGTTATAGTATCTAAGTTTCAAGATATAAAGAATAATATTTAATATTACCTAAGTTCTTCCATCATCTTCTGATGACAGTGTTAGTGTATTTCTGGTAGGATTCAAGAAAATTTTTATTATATCAGGTGAAAGTATGTCTATGCTATTGACATTATTTAGAAATTAAGTATCATTTAAGGAGATGTGTATGGGTGATAAATTTATTAAGTGTGGATTGTGATTGTTAATTTATTTGTCATCTTCTCTGGGTTATGCGTTCCAGTTGTTTGGTCAAGCAAGCCTTGGCTTGATTGTTATTGTGAAGGTGTTTCTTAGAAGGATTTAAATCATTATTCAGTTTATTCCATCTATTGCTATTGTATCTACAACAAAAAATGGATATTGCCTTCAGGAATGACAGGAGTCTTGTCATCCAATCAGTGAAAACATAAAGGGGATGCTGAGGATTTCATTAGTCACAAAACTGCATTTCTATCTCTACTTCAGGCGTCACATTCATTGGAATTTCCAATGTGGCGGTTTTTTGGGGGAATTCAACATTACCTTCATTGAGTTTCTGACTTGTCTGCCATAGAGAATTTGGATCCACCAATCCCCATGCTCTCATGAGGCTAATCCTAATATAAATTTCTTAATATTTACATATATATCTATATGCATGTATATACTGTCTATCTATATTTTTCTACCTATCATCTATCTATCTATCTATCTATCTATCTATCTATCTATCTATCTATCTATCTATCTATCTATCTATCTATCTATCTCCTGCTGGTTCAATGACTCTGGTGAATACTCACTAATAAACCTTTGCAATCAACTTAAAGTGCAAGAAGTACAACACACAGATAAGAGACTCCATGTTTTGAAGCTTCATCATTGGGTTTACCCTTGTTCTTAAACTTCCTTGACACCATCTCTCATCTCCCTCCAATTTACTACTTGCCTGCTACTCTGCTTTCTTATTGACCTTGAACATTCAATAAAGCCCTTTCCTTAGGGCCTTTGTCCTGGACACTCCCTCAGCTTGTCATAAATTTCTGATATCATTGTGGCTTCTGTCCTCTGTTTAGAGGTGTCTTCAGATGTTTCCCTGTTTTCTGGTCTTGCCTGAACATTGAGTACCCCTTCTAAAGCTCTCAATTTTACCTTCTTTCATTTCATTTTAGCGGTTTTCACCATGTGACATGCTATGTGGGTATGATTTTATTTGCTTAATTTTTCCTACACCATAATATTGCAGGTAACTTTTGTTTTCAGTACAGTAAAACCATTGCCTAGTCAGTGCCTAGATATCAGCATAGATGGACTGAATATTCATTTCAAAGATGAATGAAAGAATTTCCATAAAAATCTTACAATGCATGATGGATTGGATAAAGTTTTGAAAGTAGGGGAGCAATTGCTAATCAAATTTGGCTCTCTTTGTTTAGATTTGATAAACAAATACACACATTAATTTCCTGACTCCAGGATACAATTATAGATAGATTAGTAATGGATGTTTGTTTGAAAGTTGGCCATGTTATTTTTCTCTTCTCAGTAAGTCACATCAAGCACATGGGATCAGGAAATCATACAGAAATTTCAGAAATTCTCCTTTGGGGAATTTCAGAAGAACTAGAATTGAATTCCATCCTCTTGGGCCTCTTTCTGTCCCTATACCTGAACACTGTCTTTGGCAACTTGCTCATAATTCTGCCCACCATCACTGACACCCATCTCCATACACCCATGTAATTCTGCCTGTTCAAACTGTCCTTTATAGACATCTCTTTAACCACCACCACAATGCCAAAGATGCTGGTGAATATACAGACACAGATAAGAATCATAAATTATGCAGGCTGTCTCACCCAGATGTACTTTTCTGTGCTCACTGCAGGGTTGGATGTCTTCCTCCTGACTGTGATGGTCTATGATCAATTCATGGCCATCTGCCACTCCTTGAACTACAGGGTTATCACGAAACCCCAGCTCTGTAAGTTGCTGGTTCTGGGAATACTTTGCATTCCTTGTTACAAAGTGTAATGGTCTTGTGACTGTCCTTTCCTAAGCACTTGGAACTCCCCAAATTTTTCTGTGAACTTGACCAGATGAGCCAGCCTTTCTGTTCTGACAACTTCCTCAATTAAGTAGTGATGTATTTTGCCATTGGGGTGTTGTTTTTTGGTCCCTTCACTGCTATAATTGACTCTTTTTTTTTTTATATATATATTTTTTTTTTTATTATGGGTAAAAATCAAAATTCTCACAATACATACAAACATTTGCAAAATGATATATAAATATATATGCATATATGTGTATTTGCTTACAAAAATGTTATTTATATATATATATATATACATATATTTTAAGAGTTGCTTAGATTACCTAAAATATTACACGGAACCCACTGGGATTCCCATGTTGCCCACCTCCCACACCTCCCACCACATCCCACACAAACATCTCCCTCAGTGTGGCCCACCAACCTCAATGAACTTACACATCCTGGAGCCTTGCCACCAACCATAGACCACAGTTCACACTGTAGACCACACTCTCTCCCACTCAGTTCTGAGTGGTGTGTGCTGATTTAAAATGGCCTACATCCATTGCCACAACAGTACTCAGGACAACCTCCAACTCCCAAAGAAGCCCCTGTATTTCAACTGCTCATCCCCTCCCTACCCAAAAACTGGCAAGTGGCCACTGGCTCCACCTCATTGTTATAATTTCTTGCATTGCAAGAATCACCATATGTGAGCAAGAGAATACCATCCAGTCCACTCTAGTCCATAGTTCTTCCCCCAATCCAGAGGCGACTGGGATGGTGATGTCCACTCCAACTCCAAGTGAGAGAGGGCTTATATCCCATGGATATGGTGGGTGGGATGATCCTGGCTGCGGATGCAGGCCCTCTCCATTCCCTGGGATGGCCATTTCCCATCGTTGTCTCCTCACCAGGTGACTTGAATGAGTCCATTGATCTGTAGGGTAGGAGTTGCAGCTCCACCTAGATTTCATGCACACCTGGCACATAGGTAGGCGGGAGGCTCCAGTCTCTGGAAGTATACCTAAGAAACTCCAGCATCACATGTAGGTTTGAATAGAAGGGACTGGTGAACCATGTGCAGGGAGGACTTATTTGAGTCTAATTCTGTCACTCTCAGGAGCACAGATTCCAAAATAGAACCCACTGATAAGGCATCAGTCTCTGGGGCTATCCCCCCTTATATAAGACCAGGGTGTCTCTGGAGCTCTCAGGAACGCCACTGAGTGGGGTGATAGGCACTTAGATGTTCTATGAGCTCCTACTGAGGTGTGCGTAAGAGTTACCTCTGGGATGACCTCCCGACTCTCTTGGGAGCAGCAATAGTCCTCTGAGTGTAGGGACAGTGCCTGTCAAAAT
>JAKSZT010054068.1:521075-604397 GCA_026826555.1 Tolypeutes matacus | reverse complement strand
ATCCATTGCCACAACAGTACTCAGGACAACCTCCAACTCCCAAAGAAACCCCTGTATTTCAACTGCTCATCCCCTCCCTACCCAAAAAACTGTCAAGTGGCCACTGGCTCCACCTCATTGTTATAATTTCTTGCATTGCAAGAATCACCATATGTGAGCAAGAGAATACCATCAAGTCCACTTTAGTCCATAGTTCTTCCCCCAATCCAGAGGCGACTGGGATGGTGATGTCCACTCCAACTCCAAGTGAGAGAGGGCTTATATCCCATGGATATGGTGGGTGGGATGATCCTGGCTGCGGATGCAGGCCCTCTCCATTCCCTGGGATGGCCATTTCCCATCGTTGTCTCCTCACCAGGTGACTTGAATGAGTCCATTGATCTGTAGGGTAGGAGTTGCAGCTCCACCTAGATTTCATGCACACCTGGCACATAGGTAGGCGGGAGGCTCCAGTCTCTGGAAGTATACCTAAGAAACTCCAGCATCACATGTAGGTTTGAATAGAAGGGACTGGTGAACCATGTGCAGGGAGGACTTATTTGAGTCTAATTCTGTCACTCTCAGGAGCACAGATTCCAAAATAGAACCCACTGATAAGGCATCAGTCTCTGGGGCTATCCCCCCTTATATAAGACCAGGGTGTCTCTGGAGCTCTCAGGAACGCCACTGAGTGGGGTGATAGGCACTTAGATGTTCTATGAGCTCCTACTGAGGTGTGCGTAAGAGTTACCTCTGGGATGACCTCCCGACTCTCTTGGGAGCAGCAATAGTCCTCTGAGTGTAGGGACAGTGCCTGTCAAAATAGGATGACCCACTGATGTTTTTTGTTTTTGTTTTTTTTTTTTTTAATTGATGACTACCCTTGTGAGTTTTTGCTCTTGTAAATGAGACTTAGCCTGCAGTTGTGGGGTGCCTAAGGGTTGCCACCTGAGAGCCTCCTTGTTGCTCAAATGTGGCCTCTCTCTAAGCCAAACTCAGCATATGATTGCATTACCTTCCCCCCAACGTGGGACATGACTCCCGGGGATGAGCCTCCCTGGCAACGAGGGATTAATACCAAGTGCCAACTGGCAGCTTTGTGCAGTGGCAGTATCATAGCCAATGAGGTTTATCCGAGGCACGATTATTGCTAATTGAAAACTTTTCCCAAGTGCCAACTGGCAACACAACTGGAAAAAGACCTTGAATAAAAGGGGGAAACGGTAAAGACAAATGAGTTCAAGTGGCTAAGAGACTTATAATTGACTCTTATTCCAAGACATTTTCCTCTGTATGTACAATGTCCTCAGTTCAGTGGACGCATAAAGCATTTTCCATCTGTGCCTATCAACTCTCAGTGGTCTCCTTATTCTATGATACACTCCTAGGAGTGTATATTAGTTCCATTCCATCACCAAATGCACACTCAATGGCAACAGCTTTGGTTATGTGTACTGTGGTCACACTCAGCTGAACCCCTTCATCTACAGTCTGAGGATTAAAAAAATGATGAGGGCTGTATTAGTCAGCCAAAGGGGTGCTGATGTAAAATACCAGAAATCAGTTGGTTTTTATAAAGAGTATTTATTTGGGGTAGAAATCCACAGTTACCAGGCCATAAAGCATAAGTTTCTTCCCTCACCAAAGTCCATTGTCACATGTTGGAGCAAGAGAGCTGCTGACCTTTGCCACGGTTCAGGCTTCTTGAGTATCTCTCTTCCCGGGGCTGAATTTCTCTCCAAGCTTAACTTCTCTGTTTGCTCCACAAGGCCAGCTGTAGACTATCAGGCGAATGATTGTTTCTATCGCAGGGCCTTCTCTCTTTCCTCACGATCAATCTCTCTTACTTCCCGGGGCTCCAGCTCAAGGGAGGTGGGCAACATGGGAATCCCAGTGGGTTCCTTGTAATATTTTGGGTAATCTAAGCACCTCAAAATATATGTATATATATATATATAACATTTTTGTAAGCAAATACACATATATGCATATATATTTACATATCATTTTGCAAATGTTTGTATGTATTGTGAGAATTTTTATTTTTACCTACAATAAAAATAAATTAAAAAACAAAAAACAAAAACAAAAAAAACAGCTCCTTCTGTCTTTTTGCTATGCCTTTTATATTTGATTCCCCCACCCACCAAAGGGTGGGGCTCAACACCCTACTGATGTGGCTCAGTCGATGCCCTAATCATAATTTAATCATGCCCAGATTAACAGGTCAGTTTACAAGCATAATCCAATATCTATTTTTGGAATTCATAATTACATCAAACTGCCAAACTGCTATACTCCACCCTCTGATTTCCAAAAAATACATTACAATATTCAAAAAACCTTAAAACAGTAACAATGCAAGTACAAAATCATATCATAATCAGTTTAAAGAAATAGTTTGTCTTCAGGCAAAATCCCATCTGCTTTAGACCTCTGAAACTTACAAAAACCATTTAACAGCATCCAGTATACAGATGGAAACACAAAGGATAAACGTTTTCATTACCATAGGAGAAATTGGGAGGTTAAACATGAGTCATGTGTTCTCTACATTTCAGTAAACCTGCAGGACATCCTCCATTCAATTTCAAAGTCTGAGAGTCATTCTTAAGAGGATGGTTTCTTCTCCTTGGGACCACATGGGGACCCACCCTTTCCACAGGCTTGCCCAATGGCCATTTTCTTGGTTTCCACTGTCATCAAGCATCTGGGTTTCTACCAAGCTCTAGACCTCATCTGCCAAGAGTGTTGGGGTGATTGTCACAGCTTATAAAATTTTGGGGTTAGAGTTTTAGCCCCAAATAGAGTGAGGTGGAGATAACATTCCCCCTACCCTTTGACATACAGGCTCAACCCTTTCAGAGCAGTGAATTGACCACCTGGCCTTCTCTAACCTTTGGCATAAGGCTCAACCCTCTCAGAACAAAGAGTTGATCACCTGGCCTTCCCTAATCAATGGGGCACAGGTCCACCCCTCTCAAACCTATGGGGTGTTGACCTTAACCACCTTAATCATTAGGGAATGTGCTCCACCCTCTCTGTACCCTGTGGTGGCAAAACTCTCCCAGAACATTGTCCAGGAACATCCACCTTCTTCAACTGCTGGGGCAAACTCACCCTCTCTGTACACATCAGTGGTGTTCCTCTCTTGTCCCAAGGTGATATCTTAATTCCAGATATCAGCTTCCATGATTTTCCTCTTACAGCTGTTTCTCCTTCAATATCTCCTTCCTATGTCCTTTTTAGTCCAAGCTGACAGTGGTTTTCTTCATACAGCTCTCTGATAAACTTTGTTGGTTTGGCATGCAGGAAGCAGGGATCCAAGCCATCAGAGTGTAAGACTTTCTACAAGTCTTTCCGAGATAACTGAATCTTCAATTCTCATTTACAAGTTCCAAGTTTAGTAAAGTCCTCAAAAGGGGCACCATTGTCTCGTAGCTCAATTTGTAGAAGCTTGGAATTTCTAAGATCAGTTTCTGTTTTCTTTGTGTCCAAGAGTTCAGTCCTTAGCATATTTCTTTCATCTAGCATTTTGCTATAAGATGCAATGAAACACCAAGCCACACTCTCCGGATTTACTTTGGAAAGTTCTTCAGCTAAATGCTCAGATTCACCATTTTCAAATTCTGTCTTCCATATAACACCAGGAGTTAATCTTGCTAAATTCTCTGAAACTTTAAAACATGGATTGCCTTTCTTCCACTTTCCAATAATAGTTTCATCATTTTCTTCTAAGACGTCATAGAAAAACTCTTTAGCATCCATATTGCTATCAACAGTCTCTTCCAAGTGATCTAGGCCTTTTCCATCAAGCATTTCATAATTCCTTCAAAAAATACCCCTTACCCATTTATAAAACCATTCTAGCATTTTGTTAATTGCAAAAGCACTACCCTACTCCTGGTACCAGATTCTGTATTAGTCAGCCAAGGGGGTGCTAATGCAAAATAGCAGAAATCAGTTAGTTTTTATAAAGGGTATTTATTTGGGGTAGAAGTCCACAGTTACCAGGCCATAAAGCATAATTTTCTTCCCTCACCAATGTCCATTGTCACATGTTGGAGCAAGACAGCTGCCAACGTTTGCCAGGGTTTAGGCTTCTTGGGCTCCTCTCTTCAAGGGGCTGAATTTCTCTCAGGGATTAGTTCCTCTGTTTTCTCCACAAGGCCAGCTGTAGACTATCAGGTGATTAGCTTGTCTCTATCCCAGCACCTTCTCTCCTTCCTCGTGACTTAGCTCTCTTACTTTCTGGGGCTCCAGCTCAAGACTCCAACATCAAAACTTCCAACTCAAAACTGCTCCCTCTTTCCTTTGCCATACCTTTTATATTTGATTCCCCCACTGACCAAGGGGTGGGCCTCAACACCCTACTGAAGTGGCCCAGTAAACGCCCTAATCATAACTTAATTAGCCTATATTAACAGTCCAGTTTACCAGCAAAATCCAATATCTATTTTTGAAATTCATAATTACATCAAGCTGCCAAACTGCTATAAGAGCTCTGAAAATATTCTTCAAGAGGTAAGTCATCAAATGTCATTTCTTTTGGGGCATAGGTGGTACCTGTCATTACAGGACTCAAAGCCTCAGAGCCAGAGGTTCTGATCATTTCAGGCAACAGGAATCTGCCCTAAATTTAGACATAGCCTTAAATATGATGGAATAAACATTAAGTCATACTTTGCACTACTATAGAAAAGAATTGTGTTTTTAATCTTTATTTTTAAAGATGTTTTAGAATACAGGAAAGTTACTTAGAAAATACAGGGGGTTAACATGTCACTATTTTCCTCTGGAGTGGGGTGTCCATTCCAAAGCTCAATGCCCCCCCCCCAAAGAGACAAGAATAAAGGAAAGTGGGTAAAGTAATAAAAAATGGAAAATTTGATTAAAAGTTATAGGAGTGCTTTGTACTAGTCAAAAAGTTGGAAATAATTTCAAAAAAATGTTCTCAAAAAATTTAAATGTGATATAATAATTCACTAAAAAGGGAAATTATAGAGGATTACCTCACAACCCATCCCCTACCCATCACATTTTCCCCTATTAACAACATCTTTCATTAGTGGGGTACCTTTGTTACAATTGATGAACAAATATTGGAAAATTGCTACACACAATTTTACGGGTTTTGACAAAATATAAATTGGTCTGTATCTGTCATTGAAATATGATACAAAACAATTCCAATGTCCCCAAAATGCCCCATGTTACACCTATTCTTTCCTCCTCCTAACCTCAATATCTCTGGTGAAAACTGAAATAATTGCATTTGATGATTATCATCTACTCAGTGAAGTAAGACATGTAGGTGTTCATATGCAATATAATATATAGATTGGTGTGCAGGACTGGGATGCACATTTCACATATTTTATTTGACAAAATATATGATTCTTTCCATTTCTTTAAAGAAAATGTCTACCCTTTCTACACATTTTGTCCTAAACATTAAAGGGTATATAAGTGTAAACTCTATATATTTACTAAATCATCAGATGTGTTATCTACTTGCTCTCACTTCATATTAAAAATATTTTCAATAAAAATATCACTCACATGGAAGAGTATATTAAAAATATTCAGCTTGCTGAATTTTCACAGAATGAATACCCCTGTAACCACAACCTTAGAATTTCCCACGTCTGTTCTTTTCTAAACATCTTCCCAATATTTAGAAAACCACCCTCCTAACTCTAATTTACAGGCTAATTTTGATTATTTGTATAATATATACAAATCAATTATAATTTATATCATTATTGTGTGTAAGCTTATTTTGCTGACTCTATCCATATTTTTAGATACAGCTATAGACCAACAATGGTCATTGGTTCATGGTAATATTTTGTGTTAATATATTTAAGTTTGTGTATCCCACTTTACTGTTGTTGAGTATTTGTTTTGTTTCCATTTGGCAACTCTCACCAGTAATGTTCCTGGAACATCATGATTTACGTCTTCACCAAATGCACATATGTTATAGAAGAGAATAAGGATGCTGGCTCTTGATGGCAAAATAAGGAAAAATACTCCACAACTGGAGGCCCCAGTTGATGAGGCAAGGAATCTATATGACTCAAGCTTGTCAAGGAAACAGCACTAATAGGTTGTAAGGTCCAGAGCAATTTTAGGAGTGGAGTTTTGTCTCCAGCAGGTCCAAAGGATAAAGCTTCAATCCACAGATGGCCCAACTTGAAGATTTATTGGAGATTACCCTGGTAAGTTTCAGACTTCAGCCAGACACCAGGTCTCTGTGTTCCTTCCAATTTTTCCCTTCTGGAATTGACATGTTTTATTAAAGTAGAATAAATCTGTGCAGTATTTTAGAAGCAGAGAATCTGTTTCCTAGATTTCACAGGCCCAGAGAGGTAAGGGAATTTTCCAACAAAATGGACTACATACCTAACTTATTTTGTGAGGCTTTTGGTTTATAGTGATAGAGTGAATGTAATTTTTATGATCTAGTTTCTTTTTGGGGTGAACGTATTTTGCACGGAAGAAGAATATAATTTGGGGGTACAGAAGGTCCACTGTGGTATACCAAAGTATGTGCATCCTCAAAAGACATGTTCTTAAACTTAATACTTGATCTTTTGGGTGCAGGTCCACTTGTAAATAGAGCCATTTGAAAACATATTAACAGTTAATATGTGGACTTGTATGTGAAGAGAATTTTCTAAGATCATATTTGAGTAAGTCCAAACAGACTCAGTGTCATCCTTTATTTTTACTAGTGGAGGCTTTATAAAAAGCCAGGAGTCAGAGGAACACACAGGAGAAAATAGATGACAGTGCCATGTGATAGAGATCTGCCCCAAGCAAAACTACTGAAGCTGGGAGATAAATGACCTCCCCCATGCCTTCATTTAGGACTTTTGGCCATAAACCCATAAGCCAATAAATTCTTGTTGTTTAAACCGAACCAGTGTGTGCGCTTTGTCATAGCAGCCAGTAAAGTAAGAATACGAGGCATTGAGTTTGTGAATGAGCCAAGCCCAGAAATGGAGCTGACAGAGAACAGAATGTAGGAAATCCAGAAACCCCACCCTGAGCTGGAGACTTAAATGTTGTCAGATTTTAGTAATGGGCTTCTTTTGTTTGTGCCTTGCTCTGTCTTCTGGGATTTACCTGTCACCAAAGTCTTCCCTCTGTCCCTACCTGTAGGCTAAAGTTTCTCAACCCTTATTCTATTATTGCCCTATAAGGAAACTTTTTAAGTATTTTAAAAAACTTCCTCTCCACACATGAAATTGTAAAAAACACAGACACATGTTCAACTACTGTGATCCTTTATATGGTTATCCATGGCTAGTAATGTCTAAGAATTTTTGTTTACTCTCAAAACCCCTTATTGCTTCCAACCTCCCTTGCTTCTGATAAATTCAGGCCTTATTTACTCCTGGGTCCATTAGGCCACTGGCTTCTAAGATTTACTGTGCAAACAAATTACCTGTTGATCCTGTAAAATACAAATTTCAACTCAGCAGATGTGGAATGGGTCCCTAATGCCTGCCTTTCTAATGAGGTCCCAGGTGTCACTGATGCTGCTGGTTCATGGATCCCACTTGGGATGGTGACTCATCAGAGGGTGGAGGGCTTGTTTCCATCATATTCATAGGCTAATGGAGAGAACTTGTCCTGGTGGTAATGTAATACCTTGTGAACAAATACATTATTCTTAGTCTGATGTCCAACATAAACAAAAAACTAAAATGTATCAGAACAGTGTATCTAGTTCTTCTAGCTACGGTTGAAAATCAACTGCAAATAATAAAGAGGTGAAAAAATGAGATGCTAAAATATTTGGGGATTTATTTATCCACACTGCACAAGCCTAGGATTAGGGAGTCCAGGGCTGTTATGGTAGCTCAATGACATTGTTAAGAATTCCATCTTCTTTTAGCTTACTCAATACGTTTTTCATCTTCATGGTCACAGACTAGCTGCTGCACCTCCAGACACTTAATCCACATCCTATTAAGAAAGGCTTGGAGGAGATTTAGGGACATTGTACAAAGAGAAGTGCTGAATAGGTTTTTATCAAAATTCCCTTTTGTGAAGTATAACAACTTTAGCAGACTGATATGGTTTATGAATTCCAAAAATAGATATTAGGGTATGTTTTTAAACTTATCTGTCTGAGGTTTCACTTTTACGTGATTAAATTATGAGTAGGACTTTGATTGGGCCATGTTAGTAGGGCATTGAGTCCCTGCTCCTTAGTGGGTAGGGCTCATAAGAAAAGACATGACAAAGGACAATGTTGAGAGTTTTGATTTCTGGAACCTGGGAACTAAATACAAAGAGAAGCAGGTTCCTGAGGAAGGAGAGAAGGCTCAATTGGCCACAGAAGAGGCCCTGGAAAGAGAGGTGAGTCATTTGTCTGATAGCCTACAGCTGGCTTTGTTGAGTGACCTGAGGAGCTGAGCCTGGAGAGAAATGAGCCCAAGGGAGAGTAGAACCCAGGAAGCCTGAACCCTTGCAGATGTAGGCAGCCATCTTGCTCCAACACATGGCAACAGACTTTGTTGAGGGAAGTAACTTATGTTTTATGGCCTAGTAACTGTAAGATTCTACCCCAAATAAATGCCCTGTATAAAAGCCAACAGATTTCTGGTACTTTGCTTCAGCACACTTTTGACTGACTAATACCACATCCAAATGGGAAAGTACCTTAAGCTCAATGAATTTTCAAAAAAAGAAAAAAAAAAAAGAACTCAGTCCATGTAACCAGAACCTACCATGAACAGCCAGTTAGGATCTCTGTGCCCAATTACTACCATTCTTTCCACCTTTAGGCTAACCAAATTTCAGAATATTAACACCAGAATTTTTACTTGTGTTTCTGAAATTTATATAAATGGAATAATAAAATGTATATTATTATTTGTATGGCTTATTTCATTATATTCATAAATCTGTATTTTTTCTGTTTTTAAAATAAGAACATACATGTTTTCCTAATAACTCATATAACATATTGCAGTTTACATCTCTGTGGGCAAATATGTGACATAGAGTATGGTAGTAAGAATAATCTGCTTCCAATGATCCCCATGTAAAATATGCTCATATTCACTAACAATCAATGGTGATGCAATTAAAATATCCAGGAAACCTAATGTCCCAATAAGGAATTTGAAAAATAAATTACAAATGCCCAGAGATTGGGGAGGATATGTTAAAATATGAAAAATGTGAATTACCAAACGATGGTGACTTTTCCAATAAGGGTCTTTACTCTTTTGTTTGGTTTGTTTTGGGGCTTCATTCACCACTGAGCCAACATTCCTTGTTTGGGGAGTATCTGTCCAGAAGTAGGAGTTTAATTCACAACCTCTCCTGAATATTTTGAGGTTTAACTATTACTGACATGTACCATTGTGATGAATACAATGTGATGCCTTAGAGAGTGACCTTACTTTAGACTGGCTCAGTTTGAACCTTGCCTCTGCCTCTTCACTACCTCTGTGACATTGAACTAGTTACCTACTTTCTGAAACTCTTTCCTTCCTCACTGTAATGAAGGAAAAATGATACTAAGTTCATCAGTGTTACAAAAATTAAATTAGATAATATGTATAAAAAACTTAAACAAGCTAACAATAGATTGTGTGGTGGTCACTTTTAGTCAATGATTTAGAAGTTCTTTTCCAAGAGAAAGGCTTTCACTACTTGAATATATTTGTATTCCTCAGGTCCAGACTCCAGTGCATGCTTAACCATCCACCAAACTTTTTGTCCCACCATTCAACAAATATTATCTCAACTTGAGCTCAGTATCAAGATTTATTTTTTCTTAAACAACAGGAACTTATTGGCTCATCGTTTTGAAGCTAGAAGAAGTCCAAAATCGAGGTGTCATCAAGACCATGCTTTCTCTCAGAAGACTGGTGTTTTGGGGCTGACTGCCAGAGATCCTCGATCCTTGGTTTTTTCTAGCACAGGGCAATGCACCTGGCATCCTCTCTTGACTTCTCTGAATTCCATTGACTTACAGCTTCTTCCTGTGCTCCTGAGACATTATCTCTATGGCTTTCCCTGTAAGGTTCAGGAATAGAATTAAAATCCATCATGATTCGGTTGGGCCATTCCTACCTTGAAGTAACTTTATCAAAATGTCTAATTTACAGTGGTTTCACACAGGAATGGATAAACATTAAGAAAATGTTTTTCTTTGGTCTATAGCTCCAAACCAACAGAGGTAAATATAAATTGAAAGAAGTAAGTACCCTGTAATCTTTCATTTTAATTAGAAATATCTACATGAACTAATGGCATTTCTCTTTCTAAAACATTAGCTACTTCCTAGCTAAATCCGCTGAAAAAAGCCTAGATAAAATGACAATCAATTAACAATGAGCAAATTTAGTGCCCAGATTGTGGGCCTGTAATCTCAGTGGATCTGCAACTCCTACCCTAGAGCTCCATGGACTCACCGTGAACACCTGGGGGGAGATGATGATGGACAACAGCCATCCCAGGGAATGGAGAGACTCTGCAGCTGCAGGCATGAGCTTATCCATGAGATATAAGCCCCCTCTCACTTGGAGGTGGAGTGGACATCACCATCTCAGACTCCTCAGGAATGGGGGAAAAGCTATGGACTAAAGTGGACTTACTGGTATTCTGTTATAGACATATTGCAATTCACTCAGTGGAAGTAATTACAACATTAATGTGGAGCCAGTGGCCACTGGATGCTTTAGGGACAGGGAGAGGGAAAAACAGTTGTAATACAGGGGATTTTTTGGGACTTGGGAATTATCCTGAGTGACATTTCAATGACAGATATAGGACATTTTATATCATTATATAACATTCAGAACTGTGTGGGAGAGAGTGTGGTCTACAATGTGAACTATGGTCCATGCTTAGTGGCAAAGCCCCAAGATGTGTGTATCTATTGCAGGTGATGTGCCACACTAATGAAGGATGTTTATGTGGGAAGTTGTGGGAGGAGTGGGAGGTGGGGCATATGGGAATACCTACAATTTTTGTGTAACATTTATGTAATCTAAGTATCTTTTAAAAAATTTTTAAAAATTAAAAATTAAAAAATTAAAAATATAAAAAAGCTTATTGTAAAAGATGTCAAGGTGTATTATAAATATTTATTAATAAAAGCAAGATATTACTGACAATTCAGCATGATAAAATATAAATACATAAGAATACATATAAACAAGCTTAATATGCAGAAAGGAAAATACTTGGAGGCATATGTATCTAAAGAATAAGAATATTTAAGAAAGATTTTCACTTAAAATTTTTTTTTATAAAATATTAATTGTATAATAAGCAATGATTAATCCTATGCTATTGTCATTGGGCAAAATGTGCTATTCCATTCTTGTTAGTTAATGATCTGGCATTTCAGCCACAAAGCAATTAAGTATTTCTGAGAAATCACTTCGTATAACCCAGTCATAAATTAGAGCATCACAAGAGAATACCAAAAACACTGGTCAACATTACGTGACTTCTAAGGTGAAGGCAATTCTCTGTTACAAACCAAGCATGGATGCATTAGTCCTTGAGCCTTTATCCTTGACATGATGCTAGGCAATCATCCTTGGAAATTGGTCCCAGAGATATCCAAATGTGGCATTATCAGCAATATTCAATATAAGAGATGCCCTGGCAATATCAGGTTACACTGCTCTGCTTGTGTATCCCTGGTATACTTGAGAGACATAATTTCCAGGTGAACTTCCTATTTGCGCAGGACCTTAACAAAAAGTTAAGATTGATTTATTTTATTTCTCTCTCTCTCTCAATATATATATTCATATGTATGCATAAAAATTAAACATTAGTTGTTTTGAAGGGAAAAAATCATATTGCAGAACTTTCAGGCTCCTTAAATAGTTTACATATTTTATTTGTGTGAAAAATTTGAGGCTTACAAATTAATAGATAATGTTGGAAATTTTTTTTTTTACCAACTTTGTCTCATGGTAAGTATGTATCTCAAATTTAGGGCATTTTAGTTTATCTCAAAAATTGGAGTATTATTAGAGGATTATGAAAAGACATTTACATATCATGTAGGCATAATATAAGTACTTCCAGGATTTGTAGAAGCAGAAATATAGAATTGATAGATACAGAGTCATCAAGCAATGAATACATATTGAAATAAAATTTTTGGAAAAAATTGATTATATACTGTGTTAAAGAATCAAACTTCTGAAAATTAATAATAATGTACTCTCTATAAATTTAATGCACTTAAAGTTTAATTTCTCTTCTGTCATTTGTAGTAAATAATATTGGGTGTAAAAGAACAGTAAATGATGAATTAAACTCTCTATCATTGATTATTTAAAAAAAAAAAAAAGGGCCCAGGAGGTCCAGGTGTGCTGTGCATGTGTGTTAGTGTGCGTGTGTTTTGTGGGGTGGCCATCCACAAAGTATGTATATCTGAACTCATAAATTCCAATGTTTGTTTCATAAAATACAAACTTTACATGCAAACTTAATCACTCCATTTAATTGGGGGGGGTAAATATTTGCAACAAAATTAATAAAGTGCAAGTGTTACTTGCATTTGTGGAGGAGAAATTCTCTGTGTCTTGAAGTTTCAGCAGAATTGAGGTCACGTGGAATTATGTGAGAGTGGGACAGGAATCCCTAATTGTACATTGCTCAAAGGATCACCTAAAGGGGACCAGATTCATGAACAAAATTGAGAAATGAATTTCCCATCTGTAAAAAGGAAAAGTATAGGTAGATTGGTAATGCCTGTTTAATAATCAATCATATTCTTTATTTTCACAGTCACACCAACCACATGGAATCAGGAAATCAAAAATAGTTCTAGAATATCTTCTCCTGGGATTTTCACAGAAATCAGAATTGCAGTCCCATCTCTTTGGGCTGTTCCTGTCCATGTACTGGTCACCATCTTTGGGAACCTGCTCATCATCCTGGTCACCATCACTGACTCCCACCTCCACACACCAATGTACTTTTACCTTTTCAACTTGTCTTTTATAGATATCTGTTTATCCTCCATCATTGTCCCAAAGATGCTAGTGAACTTCCAGACTCAGTTCAGAGTCATAACCTATGGAAGCTGTCACCTAGATATACATATACTTACTCTTTTTAGTTTTGGAAAACTTCCTCCTTGCCCAATGGCCTATGATCACTTCGTGGCCATCTGTCATCCCTTATACTTTATGAACATCATGAACACCCAACTCTGTATCATGCTCGTACTGGGGTACTGGATTATATGTGCCCTGTGTGCTTTGGTACAAAGCTCACAAGTGTTGCAACTGTCATTTTGTACACACTTGGATATCCCTCAATTTTTCTGTGAATATAATCAGATTGTCCACCTTGCCTGTTTTGACAACTTCCTCAATGCCATAGTGATATATTTTGCAGTTGGACTGCTGGGTGACGGCTGTTCAATGGCATCACTTATTCCTCTTCTATGATTGTTTCCTACATACGTGCAGTCTCATCAACTCTGGGGAAATATGAAGCATTTTTCATCTCTGTGTCTCACCTCACAATTGTCTCTTCATTTTATGGTATGGCTTTAGGAGTGCACATTTGTCCTTTTGCTATGCATATTGCACACATAAGTGCACCAGCCTTGGTGATGTATGCTGTGTTCACACACATGTTGCAACCTTTCATATACATTTTGGGGAATAAAGACATAAAGAGGGCTCTGAAAATATTATTTAGTGGAAAGTCATAAAAGGTATTGTTCCAGGAATTGACAAAGTGATGTGAGACTCAAAGCCTCAGAAATTATGATTTATGTAAAATTAAGATTTTTTGAAATTTCTTGAATGAGAGCCTACCTTATAGCCAGATATGACCTTAAATATGTTGTATCAAAATTTTAAATCTTGCATTCTATTACTAAGGGAAAACATTGTTTTACATGATTTATAGCTACATGTTAAATAAGAAATGTTGATTTCCATGTGCAAGATATTTTATGTATTTGGGGGTAAGACTGGGGTTCAATTTCTGATTATTTTACCAGAAAATAAATGTCCTTCTCCATTCCTGAAAACAAAACACCTGCCTTTTTCTCTAAATTCCTTCATAAACATTGAAGGTTTCATTAGTGTGCAATCTATGTGCTGACTTTATCTTACAAATTTTATAGTCTTAATGTTCAAACGCCCATTCAAGACTCAGAATGAAAGGATGACTTACACAAGAGATTGAAATCCCACTGATTACATTTGGAATGGAGTGTTCTGAGTCAGTACACAAGTTAATCTTAAACAAATATGCATGCCCATTCAACATCCACTGCTTACACTAAATGGAATCTAAAAACTAGTCAATTTTTAATACATTTATCTGAAATCACCTGAAATAATAGTGTGATCATGAATGCTGTCTTCAAATATCAGAAAGAATCCAAAAAATAAGTACCTGATTATTCTGTTCACATTGATATCAGTTAGCTATTGTTGCATAATAAGCCATTCCAAAATAAAGGGTTGAAGATAAAATTATATGACTGCAGCCATGTATAGTTTGGATCTGTTTTGTTTTTGGGAAAGTTCCTCATGGGCTGTATTCAGCTGTGTCAACAGGTAAGGTTCTGCTGATTCTAGCTGGACCCACATTCATACTTCTGTTTTTTCTGGATAGAGTCTAGGTTAGGGTGACCTTTCCTGAGACAATTGCTATTTGCTGCAAGCGTACCATCATCTCCTTGAAATGGCAGGCTCAGGGTTCCTGGAAGGGAAGCAGAAATACCACAAGATCTCTAGAGGTAAGTTGTAATTTCCACTAAATTATCTTTGTCAAAATAAATAAGACATTAAAATCAAGCTCCAAATCCAAATTCCATTAAAATTTCCACTTCTTGATAGGAGGAGCTGCACAGTCCCATGAAAAATAGATGGATTCAGAGAAAGTTTCAAAACTGTGCTCATCTCTGCAAGCTATCTGCCACATCTTTAAACAATTCAGTAAAATATTATAGTGACCCTTTAAGACCCAAGAGTTCCACTTCCACCACAGCAGCTGAATTAATGTCTTGGTGAAGAAGGTGAGAGCTAAATGGTGTATTTAATATAAAGCCATGGAAATTCTATTTCAGAATGTCATGGCTCATTCAAATATAAATATTACTTCCCTAAGAAACATTAACCCTTTTCCTTCCAGATTCCACAGTGAGCCCAGGTCCCTCATGTATGGCTTATTGATTAACAAAACAGGAGAACTCTTGTTTCACCTATGCAATACAGATAATCCAGAAAAGCTTGGAAAGCCTTGTGGGAAGCAGTGTTGGGGGAAGGATGGATTTATTTACAGTAAATCCAGGAACACAGAGAGGGGTATGTGATGGGTAAGGCTCCCAATAGAACATTCTACAATTTCTCACTATAGAAGATTGAAGTAGATTGAAATATGTAAGCCAATTAGAAATATTCTTAATCTACAATAACCATTGTAAATAGGATCTAATGAAGATGCTATTTTTGTTAAGTTGTGGCCCAACTAAATGAGGTTGGTCTTATTCCAAATTACTGGAATCTTATATAAGCAGAATAAATTCAGACATAAAAATAGAAACTGGAACCCAGAGTAAGAAGAATGACTAGGATGAGCCAGAAGACAGAAGTCAATGGAATCCCAAAGAGAAAGGAGAATTCACCATGTTATGTAAGCCAGATATGAAAACAAGGAGACCAAGGATCACTGGCATCCAGTTCCAGACTGTTACAGATTTTGGGGAGAAAGTTTGCCTTCCTCTAGCCCATAGTTATGAGCCAAAAAATTTCAGTTTCTCAGTCAACCCATTGTGAGGTATTTGTCATAACAGCTTGGCAAACTGAGACAGTGTCAGCTAGACTTTAAAAGAAATTACTTTCATTGAACCATCCCATATATATTGGCAAATGTCCTGTCATAAATTCAATGAATTTTTGAAAACTAAAATAGTCCCTGTAACCAGAAGCCAAAAAAACATGCAGATTATGCCCAGGTTCCAAGAGAATTCTTTGTGCCAGTTAATGTCCTGTCCCCAGGGTAATCATTTTGTTGAATCCAAGCAGAAGAGGTTATTTCTGCCTTTTTTGATATAATGCATCATGTAATGTATATTCTTATGTGTCCAACCTTATGGTCAGCATTCTGTTTGTGAGTCTCATCTCTTTTTTTTCTCTATTTTTAAATTAGGGCTATACATATTTTCCTATTAATTCCTATAACAGATTTCAATTTCAGATTACATTTCTTTGGCATAAATGGTGCACATGATAAGGGATACATAGCATCAGCCTTCCAAGGATGTCTATGTAATTCCTGGAACCTTAGATATGTTTTTACATGTCAAAGAGGAACTAAGTTAGCAGATGGTATTAATGTTGCTAATCAGGTGACTTTTATTTTGGGCAATTATCTTGGATTATTGGGCTAGGACCAAAATGTGAAAGATAAAGGCAGAAAAGTGACTATCAAAATGTGAGAAAAACTCAAAAGGCAAATTTTTTTCTGGCTTTGAAAATGGCAGGGGCCAGGATCTAAGAAAAGTGGGCAGTTACTACAAACTGGAGAAGAAGAAAAGGATTCTTCCTTAGAGCCTCTGGAAATTCTTACAGCCATGGATGTAATATGATTTTGTGCAAAATGGTAATCATTTTGGTCATTTGATCTCCAGGACTGACAGATCAAAAATTTATATTGTTTTAAACCACTAGTATTAGCTTGTTACAGGTCAAAGAGGTGCTAATACACATGATAACCATTGGATTCCTGGGATGACTTTGAGATTGTGGTTTAGAGGTAAGTATATTGACATGATCCACCAACAAAAATTCAGTGTTCTCCTAAGGAAAAATGCCAGGATGGATATGGGATGAGCAAGGATTTTGTATCTATAATAATTTGGTGAGTAATTTTCAAAATGTGGAGTAAAGATAGGAGATATGGCATTACTTTAATTGAATTATGTAATAATGTTTTGATTATCAAAACATTGGGAAATGGGCTTACATATGTATAAGTTTGGTAATGTTTCTAAATTCCAAAAATAAATATTACTTTGAGTTTGTAAACTGTTTTTTTTTTTCCTATTGGCATATAAGATTGTATTAAATTCAAAGGTTTTGCTTTTACTTTATTAAATTATGATTAGGACTTTGATTTATCCATATCAGTAGGATATTGAGTCTCTGCCCCCTTGGTGGGTGGGGAATCAGAGAGAAAATGACACAGCAGAGGACAGAGTTTGAATCTTTGATGTAGGAGTCCCAGGAAGTAAATACACAGAAAAGAAGAACACAGAGGAAGACAGACATCTCATCAGATGGGATCCTGTGGCCCTGGGAAGAGAGATGAGCCCGAAAGCCTACAGCTGAATTTGTGGAGACAAAAGAGCAACAGCCGGGAAAGAAACAGGCCCTGGGGACAGTGATGATCCTTATGCCAAGCTACAGGGAAGAAGCTGGGACTGCAGAGCCGTAAGAAGAAGGAGGAAGGCTGAACCCTTGCAGACATTGTCTGCCATCTTGCTTCAACATGTGGCAAATGACTTTGGGTGAGCAAGAACCTCTTATGGTAGCTTGTGTTGGATTCTTTAGGGCCTGGTAACTGTACAATTCTACCCCAAATAAATGACTTTTATAAAAGCCAACAGAGTCCTGGTACTTTGTATCAGCACCCCTTTGGCTAATATAATTTTAAATGAGCTATGTCATAAACTTTAGATTATCAATCATTGGGACATGTGCTTATATCTAAATAGATATATCAATGGAGAATGATTGCAATTAAATCCAGAATAATAAAGTGTGATTATATTATAAAGTATACTCAAATTAAATGTTAAGGAGGATTTTGAAATGAATGGTGATTTTAAATTTGGTCAATATTTTGGCAACGAAATAAAGTTAAATTCCAAGTTTTACACTAATTACTGTAGTAAATTGACATTGGAGGAAAGTTAAAAATAGCATAAGATTACCTGAAGAAAGTATAAAATAACTAAATGAGCATAAACTAAGGTGAAAGAAATAAAAAGATATAAAACTGAGAACATAACTGATAGACTCATGCCCATTAAAAATTAGGTGTCAAAAATACTATAATAGATGACAAATATTGAAGAACTAAGGAATGTTTTCAGAACATTTATATAATGTTAAACATATAGGACCTTAAAAAATATAATGATGTAGACATTTAAAACATTGTTTTTAATAAGAGTAAAAAATACTCTTAACAATCAATGGTTGTGAAGCAATGATTTAGACAAAAAATCCAAATAACTATAAATATTAAAATATGCTCAAATTGACTGAAAATCAAAGAGTGTAAAAATAAATCATTCAGGAAAACTAATTTCCTTTTCATCAGTTTACAAAATAAATTAGAAATACCAATACATGGAGAGGATGTGTTAAATTATGGAAAACATGGTTTATACCAGTGGTAGCTCTTTGGTTTGTTTTGTTTTAAGGCTGCATTCATCAGTGACAGATCTTCCTTGTGCAGAGAGCAGAGGTTAAATAAAATGAGTTTAAAGTAAAAGGACACCTGATTCCTTTGATGTTTAACTATTATTATCATGATACACTTGAGTCAATATGTGATGATGAAGGGAATGGTCTCCCTTTAGAAAGCTTTGGGTTTAAGCTCTGTCGTTTCCTCTTCAACACCCATGTGACTTTGAACTGGTTAACTAACTTCTGTAAGCTTTTACTCCCTTATCTGTAATTAAGGGACAATAATACTAATCACATAAAAAAGATATAAAAATTTAAATGAGACAACGTGTATAAAACATGGAGAAATAAGGATACTCATTCATTGTAGGTGGAAATGCAAAATGGAACAACCATTGGTGGTTCCTGAGAAAGTTAAGTATATAATTACTGTATGACATGGCAATCCCACTTCTAGATATAGACCTAAAGAATTGAAGCAGGGAATCAAAGAGAGATTTGCACAACGAAGTTCATAGCAGCATCATTCAAAATTGCCAAAGATGGAAGCCACCCAAGTGTCTTTCAAACAATGAATGGATAAACAAAATGTGATATATATGTACAATGAAATATTATTCAGCTGCAAAAAGCAGTGACATTCTGATAGGGGCGACAACATGGATGGAATTTGAGAACATCTTGTTGAGTGAATTAAGCCAGATCTAAAAAGTTAAATATTGCATGACATTACTGATGTGAAATAATTAGAATAAGAAAAATCATAGTGCCAAAATCTGATGTATAGTTTTCTAGAAGATGAGGGTTAGGGCTGGGGAACATGGAGTTAAGGCTTAAAATGCAGATTTCCTTTTGGGTGATAGGAAATTTTGGTAATGGATGGTAGTGATGTTAGCACATTGTGAACATAATTGACAGCATTAAAATCTATATCTGCATGTGGTTAAACTGGGAAATGGTAGGTTGTATGTATGGTACTATAATATAACCTACAAAAAATTCATGGAACTGCCCAACAGAAAATGTGAAACCTAAGTTAAATCACAGACTATACTTAATAGTATAATTATAAAAATGTAATTTTATCTATTGTAACAAATGTAACACAACAATGAAAATTGTTAATAATAGGATGGTGTATGGGAATCTTTAAAGAAACATATTTTTTAATAAATAAAAATTTAATAAAAGAAGAAATGAAATATCAGTAGAAATTAGGATTTTTAAAGAATTCTAAGAGAGCATTTATTGTTTGTGTAATTGTAATGCTGGAAACTGCATTGATTAGTCAATTCATTCTATTCTGCCATTTTGTAAAAATTAGTCTAGCTCAGTATGCTGGACATTCTTCAGTACTTTATAGTACCATAGTAATGAAAATTGTTAGAAAATGATTTCCATTTTGAAACAGAAAAGACTGAAGATGAGCACTTATCCAGACTATATCTCCAGGCATTGCAATTGAGCCACAGGGGACCAGAATCCTTCATGGTTGAAATCCACTGGTTGAGAGACTGAGAACTGGAAACATCTTTAGGGTTCCCAGAAATGTCTCAACTCTTACTGGGTTCATAACTTTAATCAGATATTTAAACCTCTGTACCCTACCTCTTTCTGTACATGTAGAATTGTGTTCATAATAGTATTGCTTTTATAGAATGGATTTTTGTAAAATTTCAATGTTAAATTCCCTATAAGTGTGCTAAGTTCAGGTAATGTTGTAAAAAGAGAACAAATATATATCTTTAAATTAGCTAAATTATTATTATTATTTTTAAAAGATACCTAGATTACATAAATGTTACACAAGAGATATTGTATTTCCATATGTCCCACTCCCCACACCTCCCACACCCTCCCACATGAACATCCTTCATTAGTGTGGCACATTCATTGCAACTAATAAATACATCTTAAGGCTTTGCCATTACGCATTGACCATAGTTCACATTCTAGTCTACACTCTTTCCCAAAGGGTTCTGCATGTTGTGTGAGGATATAAAATGGCCTATATCTGTTGTTGCAACATCACTCAGGATGATTCCCAAGTCCCGAAAAAGCTCCCTTATTACAATTGTTTTTCCCTCTCCCTGTCCACAGACCCTCCAGTGGCCACTGGCTGCACAGCAATGTTGTAATTTCTTCCATTGCTAGAACCACAATATGTCTATAATAGAATACCATTAAGTCCACTCTAGCCCATAGGTCTTTCCCCAATACCGAGGATTCTGGGATGGTGATGTCGACTCCATCTCCAATTGAGAGGGGGCTTATATCCCATGGTGAAGATGGATGGGACTATCCTGCCTGCAGCCTCAGACTCTCCTTATCTTGGGATGGCCATTGTATATCATCATCTCCCTGCCTGTTGTCCTGAGTGAGTCAAATGAACTGTAGAGTAGCTGTAGCAACTCTGCTGAGGTTCCAGGCCCAGCTGGCTCATGGACAACCCAAAGACTTGAGTCTCTGGAGGTACCCTACAAACTCCAATACCAAGTATAGGTTTTAATAGAAGAGACAGATGAGCCATGTACAGGGAAGAAATAAGTCTGTTACTCTCAGAAGCACAAACTCCAAAGTAGGGCCCACTGGTAAGGCACCAAATTCCAGAGCTACCCTCCATGGCCATAGTATCTGGGTGTCTCCAGAGTCATCAGGAGCCCCACTAATTGGGGTAGTATATACTTTGTCAGTCCATGAGGTCCTGCTGAGATGTATGTAAACTTTACCTCTGGGTTGAATTCCCACCTCACTTTGAATCAGTCTATTAGCCGTATAAACTTACTTGATTTTACATTAACCCCCTTTATTCAAGGTCTTTTTCCAGTTGCATTGCTGGTTGGAGCTTAGTAGCAATTCCTCAGCGCCAGGGAGGCTCATCCCTGAGAGTCATGTCCCATGTTACGGGGAAGGTAATGCCATCATATGTTGAGTTTAGCTTAGAGACAGGCCACATTTGAGCAACAAGGAGGCTCTCAGGAAGCAATCCTTAAGCACCCCATAACAGCAGGCTAAGTTTCAATTTCTAGAAAAAAAGCTTATAAATCTAGTTGTCAATATCGAGAACCCATCAGTAGATCATCCTCCTTCTCCAATCACTGCCCCTGCACTTGGGGGACTGTTTCTGCTCCCTTGGAGAATGTGGCAGAACCCTCGAGGATGGGAATTCAGTATTCTCTGTTATTTTGTGAGTCTCTACCCACTGTGAAAATGTCCTGTGAACATTTGAATATTTTTATATACCTTATATGTGTGTTCAAGTGAACTTCCTCCCATACAACCCTCATCCCTGACACCACACCCCAACAAATCCTCTCCTTCCTCAGTTATAACCCTTCTGTGATCCAAAGCTTCCTCAAAGCTCGAGCCATAACAATAGCCAAATATACTTAAGAGGAAAATAAAATAATAATAATAAGTTTAAATATAAGAGATAAAATACATACAAATAAAAGAAAAAACTAAAAATAAAATAAAATTAAAATAATGTGGTATTAAAAAAATAAAAAATAAAATAAAGCTTTTTTTGACATTTTTGCCTTTCCTCACCACAGTATCTGGGATCCTGTCTGTACCGTGGCATCTTTTCTGACTCATTCCCCAGTGTCTCACTATTTTTCACTTTGCTCTCAAAGACATTTTAGGTCACAGAAAAGTCACACACAGAATACAGGAGATTCTCATATACCCAATATTCCTCCATTTCTTCTGCCCATATTAATACTTTTATATGTGGATGGTACCTTTGTTATAATTGATATACAAATAGTGAATCACAGTTACAATACATGGTCAATGGTTTACACTATGGTTTACATTTTAGACCATACACTTTTATAAATTTCAATGATATTTACTATGTCCTGTGTCCATCACTGTAAGATCATTCAGGTTATTTCCACTGACCACTAACTATCCCCTGTTTCATCTATTCTATTCCTACCTCCTCCTCACCCCAGGGTCCATGGTGACCCCCTAGCTTGACTCTTTGGATGAGAAGATTCATAGTTATATGCAACAAGGCTAAGGTCTTGACACACACTGGTTGTACTCTCCCATTAGGAACTGCACTTGCTCTTAAAAGACTCCAACCTGTCTATTTCTGAACAAATTGGTTCTCCCAAGGATGGGAGTCCAACTCCTTTCCACTCATTATGTGGGTCTCTACCCACTGATACAATATAATATGAGAGAATGATCACTTACACACTCTGTAGAAGCCTGCACCAGGTGGGCCCTCTCCTGAATGCCGCCCCCATCCAACACCCTAAATCAGTAACCTTTCCTTCTCATATTGTCATAAGAGCATTCCCAACTTTTTTTCTTTTAACCACATATCTGCAAATCCCAGTGTTCACCTGGTACCACTCCCAAATCTTGCCCCAGTATCCTGAATCTTCTAATGCACCCATCCTGATCTACCCACTTGTAACCCTGCACCACACAATCCAATAATATCACTACCCTCCTCTCCTATCCCTTAAAAACACAACAACACTCTTTCACCTTTCCTTAGATTGCATCCGTATGGGAGATGGCTCACAACCTTCTCATCTCTTTCTATTTCTTGTAAAACTATCTTCCAGACAATAGTTCTTTGAGTCTGCTCAATTTCCTTAATTCATATCAGTGAGGTCATGTACTGTTCATACTTCAATACCTGGCTTGCTTCACTCAGCATAAGGTTGTCAAGATCCATTCATGTTATCCCATTTGTTAGCACTTAATTACTTCTTTCAGCTGAGTAATATTCCATTGTACATATATACCACATTTTGTATATCCATTCGTCTGTTGATGGGCACTGGGGTTGATTCCAACTTTTGGCAATAGTGAATAATGTTCCTAGGAACATTGTTGTGCATATATCTGTTCGTGTCTTTGCTTTCAGTTCTAGTGGGGATATACACAGGAGTGGAATTGCTGGATCATATGGTAGTTATATAGTTAGTTTTTGAGGAACCACCAAAGTGTCCTCCACAACAGCTCAACCATTCTACATTCCCACCAGCAGTAGATGAGAGTTCCCATAACTCCACATCCTATCCAACACTTATAGTGCATTGTTATTTTCAATACTTGCCATTCTAATGGGTGTAAGATGGTATCTCATTATAGCTTTGATTTGCATTTCCCTAATAGGTAGGGATGTTAAGCATTTTTCCATTTGCTTTTTGGCCATTTGTATTTCTTTGAGAAGTGTCTTTTTAGGTCTTTTGTCCATTTTTAAAATGGGTCATTTGTCTTTTTATTTTTGAGTTGTAGGATTTCATTATATATGCAGGATATAAGACTCCTATCAGATATATGTGCACCAAATATTTTTTTCCATTGTCTAGGCTGCCTTTTTACTTTCTTGACAACATCCTTCGAGGTGCAAATGTTTTTAATTTTGAAGAGATCCCATTTAACTATTTTTTTTTTCTTTTGCTGTTTGTGCTTTGGATGTGAAGTTCATGAAACAATTTCTTATTACAAGGTCCTGTAGATGCTTCCTTACATTATATTCCAAGGTCTTTATGGTCTTTCTTCTTATATTTAGATCTTTGATCCATCCTGAATTAATTTTTGTATAAGGTGTGACATGCTGTTCCTCTTTCATTCTTATGGATATGGATATCCAGTTCTCCACACACCATTTGTTGAAAAGGCCATTCTCTCCCATCTGAGTGGCCTTGGGGGCCTTGTTGAATATCAGATGATTCTATATGTGAGGATCTATATCACAGGTCTCAATTCCATTCCATCTGTCGGTATGTCTATCCTTGTGCCAATACCATGCAGTTTTGAACACTGTAGCTTTGTACTATGTTTTAAAGTCAGGTAGAGTGATACCTCCAATTTTCTTTTTCTTTTTCAATATGTCCTTCATGATTCAGGGCCTTTTGCACTTGCAAATAAATTTTGTGGTTAGTTTTTCCAATTCACTAATAACTTCTGTGTCAATACTTATTGGGATTGTTTTAAATCTGTAGATTAGTTCAGATCAGATAGAAATCTTAATAAGGTTTAGTCTTCCTATTCATGAACAGGGAATTTTATTCCATTTATTTAGGTCTTCTTTGATTTCCTTTAACAGTGCTGTGTAGTTTTCTGTACATAAGTCCTTTACATATTTAATTAAATTCATTCCTGGTATTTGATTCTTTTATTTACTATTGTAAATGGTATTTTTTCCTTGATTTCCTCCTCAGATTGCTCATTATTGGTGTACAGAAATGCTACTGATTTTTGAGCATTGATCTTATACCCTGTGATGTTACTGAAACCATTTATAAGTTCTAGAACCTTTGTTGTAGATTTCTCAGGGCTTTCTACATTCAGGATCATGTCATCTGCAAATAGTGAAATTTTTACTTCTTCTTTTCCAATTTGGATGCCTTTTATATCTTTGTCTTGCTTCAGTGATCAAGAAAGTAATTCTAGTCAATGTTACATTGGATCGGTGATAGTGAGCACCCATGTCTTGTTCCTTATCTTAAAGGGAAAGCTTTTAGGATTTCACCAATGAAGACAAAGTTGGCTTTGGATTTTTCATATATACCATTTATCATGTTCAGAAGGTTTCCTTCTATTGCTCTCTTTTGATGTGTTTTTATCAGGAAACAGTTCTGTATTTTGTCAAATGATTTTTCTGCATCTATAGCGATGATCATGTGGGTTTTTTTCTTTCAATTTGTTCATTTGGTGTATTACATTGTTTGATTTTCTTATGTTGAATCATCCTTGCGTACCCAGGATGAAACCCCCTTGATCATGGTGTATAACTCATTTGATATGTTGTTGAATGCATTAAACAAGAATTTTGTTGAAGATTTAATCATGTAGGTTCATTAGAGAGAATAGTCTGCAATTTTCTTTTCTTGTGGCATCTTTGTTTGGTTTTTGTATTAGGTTAATGTTGCCGTCATACAATGAGTTAGACAACGTTCCTTCCACTTCTGTTTTTTGGAAGACCTTAAGCAGGATTAGTGTTATTTTTTTCCAGAATGTTTGGTAGAATTGAACTTTGAAGCCATCTTGTCCTGGGTTCTTCTTAGTTGGGAGGTTTTTGATGACTGAGTCTATCTCTTTACTAGTAATTTCATTGTTGAGTTTATCAATTTCTTCTTTCTTCAATGTAGTCTCCTTGTGAGTTCCTAGGAACTGTCCATTTCCTTTAAATTATCATTCTTGTTGGCATATAGTTTTTCAAAGTATCCTCTTATGATACTTTTAATTTCTGTGGGCGGTGGTATCCCCTTTCTCATTTCTTATTTTGTGTATTTGCATCTTCTCTCTCTTTTTCTTTGTTAGTCTGTATAAGGATTTGTCAATTTTATTGATCTTCTCAAAGAACCAGCCTTTTGTTTTGTTTATTTTTTCTAGTGCTTTCTTATTTTCTATTTCCTTTAGTTCTGCTCTAATCTTTGTTATTTCCTTAATACTACTTCCTTTGCAGTTAATTTGTTGTTGTTTTTCAAATTCTCCCATTGTGCAGTTAGGTCTTCAATTTTAGTTAGCTCTTTCTTCTTTTTTGATGTATGCATTTATGGATATGAATTTCCCTGTCAGTACAGCTTTTTCTGCATCCCATAGGTTTTAATATGTTGTGTTGTCATTTTCATTCATGCAAAGGTAGTCACTGAATTCTTTCAAAATTTCCTCCTTGACCCACTGTTTGTCTAAGAGAGTTGTTTACCTTCCATAACTTTGTGGAATTGGGTTCTCTGGCCCTTATTAATTTCCAGTTTCATTCCATTGTGGTCAGAGAAATTACTTTTTATAATCTCAATAATTCCTAATTTATTGAGATTTTTTCTGTGGCCTACCATGTGGTCTAACTTGGAATATGAACCATTTATCCTCAAGAAGAATGTATATTCCCACTGTATTTGGGTGTAGCATTCTGTATATGTCTGTTAGCTCCAGATCCTATAATATATTATTTAGAATGTTTGTTTCTATATTGTTTCTCTATTGAGATGTGCTGTCTAATCATGATAATGGTGTATTAAAGTCCCCCACTATAACTGTAGAGCCATGTATTTCTCCACTTAGTTTTTCCAGTGTTTGCCTCATGTATTTTGAGGCATCCTGATTAGGTGTATAAATGTTCATAATTGTTTTTTCTTCTTTAAAGATTACCCTTTTTACTATTATATAATGTCTGTTTTTGTCTCTTACAATGGTATTGCCTTTAAAATCTATTTTGTGTGATATTAGTATAGTTACTCCACCATTTTTTGGTTGTTGTTTGCCTGTAAAATTGTTTTCCAGCCATTGACTTTGAACTTCCTTGAATCCCTGGGTCAAAGGTGGGTTTCTTGTAGATGGCATATATTTGGGTCATATTTCCTTATCCATTCTGCCAATCTGCATCTCTTGACTGGTGAGTTTACTCCATTAACTTTCAGTGTTATTATTCTCAAGAAATTACTAACATTAGCCATATTTTCTTTGGGTTTATGTATGCCATGCTGTTTTTATTTCTCTTTTTGTCTTTTTAGTTGTTCTTACACTCTCCTCCAACTCTCTATCTCTTGTTTTTTTTTTCCATTCAATCTGCAGAGTTCCCTTTAGTATTTCTTGAAGTGCAGGTTTCCTATTGGCATAATCTCTTAATTTCTGTTTATTTGTGAATATTTTGAATTTTCCATTGTTTTTGAATGCCAGCTTTGCTGGATAGAGAAAACTTGGCTGGAAGTTTTATTTATTTTAAATACTGAATAGAAAAGTAACCAGCTCATGGGTAAGAAAGACAGAATCGGTGCGATCAAAAACACATTAGAGGCATACAACAGCAAACTTCAAATTGTAGAGGAAAGAATAAATGATACCAAAGAAAAAAGAGCTGAAATTGAAGATAAAAAAGAACAGAGGGAAAAGAATGAAAATATTGAGCAGGGTCTTAGGGAGTTGAATGGCAACAAGAAATGCAATGACATACAATTCATGGGGTTTCTGGAAGGAAAAGAGAAGTGAAAACTGGCAGAAAGAGTGTTTGAGGAAATAATAGTTGAAAAATTCCCAATTCTTATGATAAAAATGAACTTACATTCCAATCAGGAATAAATAATCAGGATAAATCCAAATAGGCCTACTAAAGAAATATATTTTTAAGAATGGTCAAATTCCTAGAAGCACACAAGCATCCTACATTGACACAAGAAGACATTGAAGAACTCCACAGACCAGTCACAAGACATGAGATTGAATTAGTCTTCAAAAACATCTCAACTAAGAAGAGCCAACGACCAGATGGATTCACCAGTGATTTCCACAAAATATTTCAGAAAGAATTAACACTAACCCTACTTAAACTCTTCCAAAAAATAGTAGTGGAAGAAACAATGCTAACTCATTCTATGCTGCAAACATGATCCTAATAGCAAAGCCAACAAAGATGCCATGAAAAGGAAAACTAGACCAATGTCTCTAATGATTGTAGATGTAAAATCTGCAACAAAATACTTGCTAATTGTATTCAACAACATATCAAATGAAATATACATCATGACCAAGAAGGTTTCATCCTTGGTGAACAAGGATGTTGCAAAATAAGAAAATCCATCAATGTAATACATGATATAAACAGACTGAAAGAAAATAAAAAACACTTCATCACCTCTTTTGATGCAGATAAAGCATTTGGCAAAATACAGCACAATTTCATGAAAAAAAAAAAACACTTCAAAAGATAGGAATAGAAGGAAACTTCCTCAACAATATAATATATATATGTGAAAAATCAACAACTAACATCATATTCAATGGTGAAATCCAAAACCCTTCCCTATAAAATATGGAACAAGACAAGGATGCCCACTCTCACTGCTCTTATTTAACATTGTGTTAGAGGAAATTGCTAGAGCACTTAGGCAAGCAAATTGAAATGGAAGGAATAAAAATAGCACTATATGAAGATGACATGATCCTGTACCTCAAAAGACCTGAGAAATCTACAGTAAAATTACTAGAGCTTATAAATGAGTTCAGTAAATTGGCAGGTTATATATAATATTAATGTGAAAAAATCAGTAACATTTCTGTACACCCACAATGAACAATCTGAGAAGGAAATCAAGAAAAATATCCCATTTACAATTGCAACAAAAAGAATCAAATACATAGGAATAAATTTAACTAAAGATGTAAACAACTTGTATGCAGAAAACTACACAACACTGTTATAGGAAATAAAAGATTACCTAAATTAATGGAAAAATATTCACTATTCATGGATAAGAAGACTAAACATGATTAAGATGTCTATCCTTCCCAAACTGATTTACAGATTTATCACAATCCTAAAAAATATTATTACTGAATTGAAAAAGTTAAGTATGAAACTCATTTGGAAGAGCATGTGACCCCAAATAGCCAAAGACACACTGAAAAAGAAAAATATAATTGAAGGGCTAACACTACCTGGCTTTAGAACATAGTAAAAAGCTACAGTGGGCAAAACTACATGGTATTTTCCTTTCAACCTGCAGAATTCCCTTTACTATTTACTTAAAGGCAGGTTTCTTCTTGGCATACTCTCTTAATTTCAGTTTATCTGTGAATATTTTGAACTCCCCATCATTTTTGAAGACCACATTTGCTAAATAGAAAATTATTGCCTGGAAGTTTTTCCTTTTAGTACCTTAACAACGTCATACCACTGCCTTCTTGCCTTCATGGTTTCAAATGATAAATCAGAACTTAATCTTATTGAGCTTCCCTTGTATGTGATGGTTCTCTTTTCTCTTGCTGCTTTCAGTATTTTCTCTTTGTCTTGAGCATTACGCAGCTTGACAAATTTATATCTTGCAGTAGGCCTGTTGGGATTTATGCCGTTTGGGGTGCACTGCACTTCCTGGACTTGTATGTCCATTTCCCTCAATAGGGTGGGAAGTTTTCAGCCATTATTTCCTTTAACACTCCTTCTGTCACCCTTCCTGTCTCTTCTCTCTCTGGGATGCCTAAAATGTGTATGGTTGTGTGTTTTGTGTTGTCATTCAAATCCCTAAGTCCCTGCTGAATTTTTTCTATCTTTTTATCTATCTGTTCTACTATCTGTTTCATTTCAGATGTACTGTCTTCCACATCACTAATTATTTCCTCTGCCTGTTCAAATCTGCAGTTATGTGCTTCCAATGTCTTTCTGGTTTCTTGAATTGTGTCATTCATCACCATTATATCTGTAATCATTTTATGTATGTTTACAATTTCTTCAGTAAGTTCTCCCAGTGTCTTAATATCCTTAATCTCTTCCTTCACTTCATTAAGCTGGTCCATGATATTTGTTTGGACAGCTTTTGGGCTTGACAACATTGATTGATCAATGTTCTGCACCTTTCCCTCCTTTTTAGTTTGTTCATTGGAATGGGCCATGTCTTCATGTTTCTTAGTCTGGTTGGTAATTTTTTGTTGTCCTCTGGTCATCTTTTTATCTTGATGAGTTTATTCAGTTGATTAGCCTCTCTCTTTACCAAGGATTTATTTAATTGCTGCTTTTGTGTGTGCGTTAAATTTTCTTTTTTACACTTTGCTCTTCTTTTTCTATTTCATTGCTATTCTATATGTTGCCTTGGAATTAAAAATTAGGGCTAGAGAAAAAGAAAGAGTTAAGAAAATAAAAGGATAATAGTAATAATAATAGTAATTGTTAGAAGAGAAACCATTTAAGACCTTGAAAAGTGAATGTCTAACTCTTGTAGGCAGTCTAGATTAATAGGAATAAAAAAGCGCAGTACCAAGAATGAAATTGAAGTCAAATAGAGAAAAATATATAGATTGAATTAAAAGGCCATTATGATGAGGAGAGAGGTAAAGGGAAAAGAAAAAAGAATAAAGGTCAATAAAAGAAAGATAACAGGATAGACAAGGTAAAAATAAAAACCAGAAAAATTGAGAACTAATAAAACAGGGGTGGAATGTAAGAACATCAACAGAAAGCAGAAGATAGACTGATAAGGAAAGGGAAAGAGATAGTGTTGGTATACAAACTGTAAGCTTCTACCCCAAATAAATACCCTTTATAAAAGCAAAAAAAAAGAGGTATACAAAATATGAATACAAAGAAAAGGGGAAATCAAGGAAGAAGCAACAGTAACCAAAACTAATGCCAGTAGTACCTCGAGGAATTTATCTCTTTTTCCAAGGCCCCCTTCAGAACAATGTCTTGAAGCCTCCTACTCTGTGGGTTTCCAAAATATCTCAGTTGGGCTGGATCTTACTCCACACAGCCAGTTTTTTTGTGAGAAAGATCTGCCTATGTTCCTTTGAAAGAAAAAAAAAAATAGGACCAGGGAAAAGGAAAGAGATAGGAAGATAAAAATAATAATAATAATGATCCTAGTAAAAATTAGGAGAGCAAATGTAGAAGACCTAGGAAATTGAAAAATTAACATGAGTAAGAAACACAGAGGAATATAATTGGGAAAGTGGAATATAAAAGATGAAACAATAAATAGAATAGAGAAAACATATGTAGGATGAATTAAAATGCTGGAAAGCTGAGAAGAGGGGGAAAGTAAACAGAAAAGAGAGAAAGAAAAAAGTGAAAAATAGAATGTATACAGAGAAAATGGGAGATATGGAGAAATACAAACAACAAAAATTGGAGACCAAATAAAAGAGGTAGAATGAAAGAAAAACAACAGAAAACAAATGATATAAAGATGAAGGAGTGAAAGAAATACCATAGGTAGAATAGACCAGTAACAAAAAGAATAAAAGAAAAAAAAAGAAAATGAAAAAGAAACAAGCAGAGAAAGAAAGGAAGGAGAAACAAAACAGGCAAGAATCAATACAGCAGCAACTCATTTTTTTAAATAAAGGAAATAGAAGAAAAAAATAAAAAACATGCAAAAACAGCCTTCTTTCTTTGTCCCCTATGGATTTTCTCAGGCCGCTGATGTTCCTCAATCACTTACCCTGCAGCCTGCCCACTGCAGGTTTGAACTTGGTTTTAGTGAGTAAAGTAAGGAAAATAAAATAAAATGACCTTTTCTTAAAGGTAAGAGATCCAAGAATAGCTAATACAAAGAAATTGTCTACAAGTTCCCTTCATAAAGTTTCAACTGGATGCCTGATAACCTGGTAGATCTCTTCTCAAGGAACAGCCAGGATTTGAACCAGGGACCTAATAAATGCAAGGCAGGAATTCTTCCACTGAGATATTCTTAGTCCTTGGGTTGATTTGCCTTACAAAAAGCTATTCACCCCTATTTCTTTGTGCAGGTTAGACTCCCTGCAGTCACCTGGAGTGGTGCTGATTGTTGCCTGTTTCTGCCACCTTACTGATGCAATTACTCTTTTTCCCTGGATGGCTGGGCAGGACTGCCAGGCAGAGGCAAACTCCTCACTTTTCCCTGCCGAATCAGAGTCCCGTCTGATATTCACAGGGGGCCCATCTGGTTAAATTCACAGCAAAAAAATCACTCTCCACTCTCCCTGTCCCCTCCACCTCACAGGGAATCTGCCATCTGATTCCCAAAAGATACCTCTGCAATTACGGTGAGGAACTTTAATAGAAAATTATTACCTTTAGACAGAACATCTCAACAAATAATCAATCAAGAAACAAAGACTTTAATACATTAGAGGATCTGGATCTAGTAGACATACAGAACACTACACCCAAATACAGCAGGATACACATTCTTCTATAGTGCACATGGATCATACTCCAAGATAGACCCCATGTAGGCCACAGAAAAAAACTCAATGAATTCAGAAAAATTCAGATTATAGAAAGTAATTTCTCTGTCCACAATGGAATGAAATTGGAAATTAGTAAGGGCCAGAGAACCAGATTAGGCACAAAGATATGGAAGTTAAACAACTCGCTCATAGACAAACAGTGGGTCAAGAAGGAAATCTCAAAAGAAATCCATAACTAACTTGAAGTGAATGAAAATTACAAGAAGACATATAAAAAACTAAGGATGCAGAAAAGATATACTGAGAGGTAAATTCACAGCCGTAAATGAATATATCAAAGAAGAAGTAAGAGCTAAAATCAAAGACCTCAAGAAACACCTGGAGTAATTGAAAAAATAAATATCCTCAAAGGAAGTAGAAAGAAGGAAATAACAAAGATTTGAGCTGAACTAAATGAAATAGAATATAAGAAAACATTAGAAAAAATAAACCAAACCAAATGCTGGTTCTTCAAGAAGAACAATAAAATTGACAAATCCTTATCCAGACTAACAAAGAAAAAGAGAGAGAAGATGCAAATATACAAAATAAGAAATGAGGAAGGGGATATCAACACTGAACCCATGGAAATAAGGAATATCATAAGAAGATACTTTGAAAAATTATATGCCAACAAGAAAGATAATTTAGAGGAAATGGACAAATTCCTAGAAGCTCAAAAGCAGACTACATTGACGAAAGAAGAAATTGATGAATTCAACAGACGATTTACAAGTAAAGAGTTATATTCAGTCATCAAAAACTTCCCAACTAAGAAATGGCCAGCGCCATACAGGTTCAAAAGTGAATTCTGCCAAACATTTTGGAAAGAACTTACACCAGTTCTGCTTAAATTCTTCCAAATATTAGAAGTAGAAGGAATATTGCCTAACTCATTCTATGATGCCAACATAACTTTAATAACAAAGCCAAACAAAGATGCCACAAGAAAGGGAAATTACAGACCAATTTCTCTAATGAACTTAGATGCTAAAATATGCAAGAAAATACTAATTGTATTCAACAACACATCAAATGAATTATACACCAAGACCAAGTGTGTTTCATCCCGGGTATGGAAAGATGGTTCAACATAAGAAAATCAATCAATATAATACACCACATAAACAGATCAAAAGTAAAAAAATCACACGATTATCTCTATAGATGCAGAAAAAGCATTCAACAAAATTCAGCATACTTTCCTGATTTAAAATAAACTGCAAAAGATAAGAATAGAAAGAAACTTTCTGAATGTGATAAAGAGTATATATGAAAAACCAACAGCTAACATCATATTCAATGGTGAAATCCTAAAAGTTTCCCTCTAAGATCGGGAACAAGGGAAGGATGCCCACTATCACTGCTCCTATTTAACATTGGGTTAGAAATACTTCCTCAAGCACTGAGGTAAGACAAAGATATAAAACGCATCCAAATTGAAAAGGAAGGAGTAAAACTGTCACTATTTGCTGATGACATGATCCTATACATAGAAAACCCTGAGAAATGTACAAAAAAACTACTGGTACTTATAAGTGAATTCAGTAAAATCATGGGCTACAAACTCAATGCTGAAAAATCAGTATAATTTCTGTATACAAATAAGGAGCAATCTGAGAGAGAAATCAAGAAAAAAATACCATTTACAGTAGCAACTAAAAGAATGAAATGCATTGAAATAAATTTAACTAAAGATGTAAAGGACTTATATACAGAAAATAACACAACATTTTTAAAGGAACTCAAAGAAGACATAAATAAATAGAAGAATATTCCCTATTCATGGATAGGAAGACTGAACATCATTAAGATGTCTATCTTACTCAAACTAATCTAACAATTTAATGCAATTCCAATAAAAATCAACACAGCATTTTTTAATGAATTAGAAAAACTAACTACAAAATTTATTTCAAAAGATAAGAGGGCCTGAATAACCAAAGACATACTGAAAAAGAAAAATTAAATTGGAGATATCTCACTACCTGATTTTACTTTATTTATTTTATTTTATTTTTTAATTTATTAAATTTTTATTGTGGGTAAAAATCAAAATTTTCAAAATACATACCAATATTTGTAAAATGATATATAAATATATATGCATATATGTACATTTCCTTACAAAAATGTTATTTATATATATATATAAATATATTTTAAGAGGTGCTTAGATTACCCAAAATATTACATGGAACCCACTGGGATTCCCATGTTGCCCACCTCCCACAGCTCCCACCACATCCCACACAAACATCTCCCACAAGTGTGGCCCACCACCATCAATGGACTTACACATCCTGGGGTCTTGCCAACAACCATAGACCACAGTTCACATCGTAGACTACACCCTCTCCCACACAGTTCTCAGTGGTGTGTGCTGATTTAAAATGGTCTACATCCGTTTCCACAATGGTACTCAGGACAAACAAATCCCAAAGAAACCCCTGTATTTCAAGTGTTCGTCCCCTCCCTGCCCCAAAATTGTCAAGTGGCCACTGGCTCCACCTCATTGTTATAATTTCTTCCATTGCTAGAATCACCATATGTGTACAACAGAATACCATCAAGTCCACTCTAGTCCATAGTTCTTCCCCAAATTCTGAGGGGTGTGGGATGGTGATGTCCACTCCACCTCCAAGTGAGAGAGGGCTTATATCCCATGGATAAAGTGAGTGGGATGATCCTGCCTGCAGATGCAGACCCTCTACATTCCCTGGGATGGCCATTGCCCATTGTTGTCTCCTCGCCAGGTGACTTGGACGAGTCCATTGAGCTGTAGGGTAGGAGTTGCAGCTCCACCGAGATTCCACCCACGCCTGGCATATAGGTAGGACAGAGGCTCCAGTCTCTGGAAGTATACCTAAAAACTTCAGCATCACATATAGATTTGAATAGAAAGGACTGATGAACCATGTTCAGGGAGGACTTATTTGAGTCCAATTGTGTCACTCTTAGGAGCACAGATTCCAAAATAGAGCCCACTGATAAGGCATCATTCTCTGGGGCTATCTCCCCCCTTATACAGGACTTGGGTGTCTCCAGAGCTCTCAGGAGCCCATCTGTGTGGGGTGATAGGCACTTAGATGTTCTATGAGCTCCTACTGAGGTGTGCATAAGAGTTACCTCTGGGATGACCTCCCGACTCTCTTTGAAGTCTCTTAGCCACTTGAACTCATTTGTCTTTCCCTTTCCCCCCTTTAATTCAAGGTCTTTTCCAGTTGTGTTGCCAGTTGGCACTTGGTATTAATCCCTCATTGCCAGGGAGGCTCGTCCCCGGGAGTCATGTTCCATGTTGGGGGAAAGGTAATGCAATCATATGCTGAGTTTGGCTTAGAGAGAGGCCACATTTGAGCAACAAGGAGGCTCTCAGGTGGCAACCCTTAGGCACCCAACAACTGCAGGCTAAGTCTCAGTTACAAGAGCAAAGACTCACAAGGGTAGTCATCAATAAAAAGAACACATCAGTGGGTCATCCTCTTTTGACAGACACTGTCCCTGCACTCAGAGGACTATTGCTGTTCCCTTGGAGACTGTGGCAGAGCTCTCCAGGCTAGGAATTCAGATTCCCTCATTTATTGTGTGATTGTCCACCCATCGTTACCATGCCCCATCTTTTGATCTTTTGAACAAATTTGTATATCTTTCATGTATATTCGGATGAACTAATTCCCATGAAGCCCCCCTCCCAGACACCCCCCAACAATAATCCCCTGCAGTACCCATTGTAACCCTTCTGTGATCCAAATCCTCCATGAACATGTAGTCCATAAAATAATCAAATACACTTACTAGGAAAAAGGAACAACTATGCTAAGCTTACATGCAAGAGACAAACATAAGGAAACTCAGGGAAAAAAAAAGAGAAGAAAAAAAAATAATCAAAAAACAAAACAAAACAAAACAAAATATAATTAGCAGATTGGGACATTCAAAAAATGGGCAAAAAAGCAAAGGGAATGCCTTTAAATATATATATATATATATATATATATATATATATATATATATATATATTCATTTTTTTTTCTTTCTCTTTTCTTTTCTTTCCTTCCTTTTATCAAAAGATACTGAGGTTACATAAAATATTGTATATTCATGTATTAGATGACATGAATTTGCTAAGATGCCATTTCTTCCTTTTATGATCTATATATTCAATTTAATCTCATTCAAAATGCAGGAAGTCATTTTGTGGATATTGTCAAACTAATTCTAAAGTTTCTATGGAAAAGCAAAAGAAATAGACTAAATTACACTGAAGAAGAAGAACAAGTTGTAGGAACCATACTACCTATTTCAACACCTAATATAAAAACACAGCAATTAAACAGTATCCTATTGATGAAATAGACACATAGACTCACACAAATGTGTTTAACTGATTTTTCACAGAGGACAAGGGAAATTTGATTGAAAAAGTATGGTCTTCTCAACAAATGGAGATGGAACAAAAGGATGCACTCATTCCATTATGCATGGACCATAGTTCACATTATACTCTACACTTTAGCAGTCTATAAGATCCTGCTGAGATATGCATAAATGTTACCTCTGGGATGATGTCCCAATTTGCTTGGAAGTCTCTTAACCATATGAACTCATTTGTTTATACATTTCCATCCTTTTATTTGAGGTCTTATTCCAGTTGCACTGCTGGTTGGTGCTTGGTAGTAATCCCTCAGTACCAAGGAGGCTCATCCCTTGGAATCATGTCCCACCCTGGGGGGATGGTAATGCATTTATATCTGAGATTGGCATAGAGAGAGGACACATATGAGCAACAAGGAGGCTCCCAGAAGGCAAGTCTTAGGCACCCCAAAACAATAGGCTGAGTTTCAGTTTCAAGAGCAAAGGCTCATAAACATAGTCATCAATATCAAGGGCCGATCAATTGATCATCATCCTTTACCAGTCATTGCCTCTGGACCTGGGGGACTGTTGTTATTCCATTAAAGAATCTGGCAGAGCTCTCCAGGATTGGAATTCAATATTCTCTCTGTTATTGTGTGACAGTAACAATCCACCCACTGTGACAATGCTCCGTGAACACTTGAGCATTCCCAGGTGAACTTCCTCCCATGTATCCCCTATCATTGTCACTCCACACCAATGATCTTCCCCTTTGCCTATTGTAACCATTCTGTGATCCAAAGTTTCTTCAAAAATATAGCCATTAAATTAGCATATAATACATAAAATTTAAAAAAAACTACAAAACAAAAAGGAACTTAGGCAGAGATGGTAAACATTTCATAAAAATTAAATCAAAATAAATCATACTACTTAAAAGTAAAATGCATTGTAAAACTTCTAGAATAAAACAAAAAGAAAATCTAGAGGCCCATGGTATATTAATGAGTTTTTAGATATAGCACCCAAAGCATGATCCATGAGAAAAGAAAATGGATGTTAGTCTTTATTCAAATGTAAAACTTCTGTTCTGTGAAAGACATTGACAAGTGGTTGAAAATAAAATCCACAAATTTGGATAAAGTATTTACAAAACACATCTATTAAACTATTTTTATCCAAATATACAAATAACTCATAACACCACAGAATAAGAAAGAAAATCCTGAATTTAAAAATGGGGATGTATCTGAACACAATCCTCACCAAAGAAGATATACACTTTACAAGTAAGTATACAAAAAGATGCTCATCATTTGCCATATGGGAACTGCAAAATTTAAACCTTAATGATATATCATCACACTTATTAGAATAGATATAAACCTAAACACTGACAATACCAATTACTGGTGAGTATGTGGAGCAATGAACTCTCAATCATTGCTAATGACACCACTAAATGGTGAAGCCAGAAGACAGTGTAGCAGTTTCTTGTAAAACTGAACATAGTCTTACCATACAATCCAGCAATTGTGCTGTTAGATATATATGTGGGTCATATGAAAACTGATGGAACATAGGGCTTTCTTAGGACATTAGAAATGCTCAGCATGATCTTGCAATAATGGATACAAACCATTTATAAGTTTCATCAAAACCTATAAAAGTGTACAATTCAAAATGTAAACCATAATGTAAACCATTGATCATGGTTAGTCGCAATGCTTCAGTAATTGTATAGCAAGTTTAACAAATGTACCACCTGCATGTAAAGTGTTATTAATAGGGGAGAGGGTAAAAGATGCAGGGCATTGGGTATATGGGACTCCCCTATATTCTCTAAGTGACTTTTCCGTATTCTAAAGGTTCTTTGAGGATAAAATGAAAAAAAAAAAATAAGGCAATGGGGAATACATGGAAGAAAATGTCACTAAATATGCAAGACAACAAATCTTACAGTGATGAATGATACAATATCTATTTTTTTTATTATTTCAATCTAAAAAAATAATATTGGTTATTTTAAAATTATTATTTAATTTTCTTATTAATTATATTTGGTTATTTTGTTGGCTTCATTTTTGGAGAGGTTTTGGCTTACAGAAAGGTGACAACAATGGAAGGGAGGACCACTGTTACAGGGTGCCAGTGATGGGGGGATACATGGACAGGGGTTCACCTCAGACATGCCTCTGTGGCATATGAGTATGTTCAAGTGTTCATGGGGCATTCTCTTGGTTGGTGAAGATCCACACAATAACCAAGAGTATTTTGAATTCCCATACTGGAAGGTTCTGCTACATTCACTAATAAGACAGCAAGAATCCCTGACTACAAAGGCAGTGCCAAGTAAAGAAAGAAAGACCATTATGCCAGGCTTTTGTTATTGATGAATGTACTTATGGACCTTTTCTTGTGAAATTGAAACAGCCTAGTATTATATATTGCCTAAGAGTTACCTCCTGAAAGCCTACTTGTCGCTCAAATGTGGTCTTTCTCTAAGCCAAACTCAGCACATAAATGCACTATCTTCCCCAAGCATTGGACATGACTCCCAGGTATAATCTTCCTTGGCACTGAGGGATTATTACCAAGTACCAAATAGCAATGCGTCTTGAAATTAACCTTGGCAAAAAGGAAAAAATGTTAAACACAAATGAGTTTTTCTGGCTAAGAGATTGCAAAGTATGTGGGGAGTTCATTCCAGAACTTATACTTATACAGCCTCAGCAGGCTCTCATTGAGTGCCACAGTAAACAGTGTCTCAAATACTGGGATTCCTGAGGGCTCTATAGACATCCAGAAATGATAAAACGGGCAGACAACTAGGGAATTCAGCACCCTGTCACTGGGCATTACTTTGGAATTTATGTTCCCCAGTGTAACAGAGTTAGACTCATTTATAGGTTCCCTAAGCATGGCTCTTCAACCTCTTTTATTTGAACCTATTATTAGTTCTATACTTGATGAATAAATGTCCCAGAGTTAAATCTTTGGTCTTTTCATGTGCCACTTAAGCCTTGAATTTCAGCAGAGTTGCAACACCTTCTCTCCAGTTCATTGGGCTCACCCAGGACAACTAAAAAAGATGTGATGATGGACAACACCCATCCCAAGGAACAGAGAGTGTCTGCAACCACAAGCAAGATACTTACATCCATTTACCCCATGGGATCTAAGTTCCCTCTCAATTTGGAGAAGAGTGGGCATCATCATCCAAAAATCCTCAAGATTGAGGAATGAAAAATGGAGTAAAGTAGACTTATTATTCTTCTCTAGATTTATTATTTTTCTAGAAATGGAAAAACCCTTATTTATGTGGAGGCAGTGGCCACTGGAGTTCTGAGGGATGGGAGAGGGAAGAATAGGTGTAATGTGGGGGCATATTTGAAACATTGTATTTGTCTTGCATGACAATGCATTGATGGGTACAGGCCATTATATATTACATAATAACCTACAATATTTTGTGAGACAGAGTGTAAACTATAATGTAAACTAAAGTCCATGGTTAGGAGCATTGATTTAATATATGTTCATCAATTGTAACAAATGTTCCACACTAATGAAAAATGTTGTTAATGAGGGAAAGTGTGGGAGGGGGAGTGAGTGGGGCATATGGGATTCCCTCATATATTTAAGTAACATTTATATAATCTAAAGCTTCTTTTATATATATACATAAAGGTTTTAATTTATAAAATAAATTCATACTATATTTTAATACTTTGAACCAAAGAGCAAGAGAAGCAGTACCAACCCCCAAAGCAAAATGGAAATATAACATTTGACAATTTATTAAACAACAATATTTCCTTAAGCTTTGCCCACAATGAATTTCTGAAGTGTAGGATAGCAATCTTATAATACCACTTGAGAAATAGATTGTAGATAAATATATATGTGTATACATATTTACATAAATAAGGATTGTTTCCCTTTCTAATAATTTTTATGTACTTTAAAAGAATTTTTAAATTATAATTAGATTACATAAATGTAACATATGGATTCCCATATGCCCTACTAACTATCCCACCCACAGTTTCCCACCTTAATAACAATCTTGTTTAATGTGGTATATTTCTTAAAATTGATGAACACATTTTGGAGCATTGCCACTAAGCCTAGATTATAGTTTACATTGTAGTTTACACTTTTTTCTGCACAATTTTGTAAGTTATGACAAGATATATAAGGGCCTGAATCTGTCGTTGCAATGTCATTCAGGACAGTTACAATGTCCCAAAATTGTCCTCATATTAAACCTATTTTCCCTCTCTTTCCCTCAGAACCTTCAGTGGCCACTGCCACCACCTCAATGATAAAGCTTCTTTAAAAATGAATAAAAATTAATTAAAGATATCCACATATGAATATTTATAGCAGATGCATTTGTAATTTCCAAAATCTGAAAGCAACCAAGATGTTCAATAGTGAGTAGATAAAGTCACTATGCTATATCTATAAAATAGAATTTTAATTAGATAAAATGAAATGTTTCATCCAGCAATGAAAGATATGGATGATTCTGAAATGATTAATCCTAATTTTTAAAGAACTAGTTTTAAAATTCTCCATACATATAATATTAATTATATGACATTTCTGATAAGGAAAATCATTGAGACAATAGAATGTTCACTATTTGCCAAAGGACTGGGGAGAGTGAAGGAGGGTTGAATAGGTGAAGCACAGTGGAATTTTTAGAGTGATGAATCTATTCTGTGTAATACTATAATTGTAGACACATGATATTATGCACTTGTTAAAATGCACTGAACTTGACAACACAAAGAGTGAACCATATGTATGCAAGTAAATCACTTACAAGTCAAGGGAATCCCAGATAAAATGAAAATGTTGCAAATCTATCTAATATATTGCAAATGTGTAACTTGCCCTCACAGTAAGTGTTGGGCACAAATATGCTGAAAGAAATAATATTGGATATGAAGACAACCTGTAAAATGAAGTCAAAACAAACTATGCAAAGGAGAGAGACAAGATGACTCACTCTTTGAAGATGGCTGGTTGGGGACAAGGTCCTGCCTGGGGGTCAGTGCTAGGGGCACACAGAGCAAAAAGCTTGGGACATCTATCTGAAGGCAGCTTGATGGTATGGATTGCTTGGTAGAAATTTGTGAGTTTTAACCCTGCCCATGGAGGTTAACACAGGAGGCTGAGCCCCACCCTCAGGGGAAAAAGCTGGTTTGAGCCACGACTCCCGCCGGCAACCCCGTGAGAGCGAGTGTTCTCTGAGAGTGTGAGGGTTCTGACAGAAGGTGGAGAGGGGTTTCCTTTCTGTGGATTTGGCTATCCAGACACACTCATAGCTTTGGGGAACAGAGAAGCTGCCTTGAAGCAGCGCCAGGATGAGGGGAGAAGTCAATTAACTGAAAAGCCTGATTTAACCAGCAGCCTGGTGACATTGAAGCTTGGCTACAGAGGGGGCAGAGTCAGCCAATTTTATCATTCTGCACAGACAAGTATCAGAGCTTCAGCAACCCTGGGGAGGCCAGGAAGTGGGAAGTGCTTGATTAGTTTCCACGAGCCTAGTTAGGGTCCCTTCGGTGAAGGGGGTGGTCTGGAAGAGGACTTCTTTTGGGTCATTTATTTCACCAAAAAAAAAAAAAAAGGCTCACTTTAAAAAATAAAAAATGAATTTTTATTTTTATTTTCGTTTAATATAATTGATTGATAAACACAGCAAGCTGAGGGGTTCCACAAGGGCCCAAGAAGGAACACTGTTCTTCCTTAGATTTGTTTGACTGCTTGCTTGTGTGGTTGTTTGTTTTTTCTCTGTTTATTTGTTGTGTCTAGCTTTTCTTTCCTCTTTCCTCCCTCCCTTCTTTTTTCTTTCTTTTTTTTTAAATTAGGTGCTGCTAACTTGTCTCTTCTTTGCTGTGCTTCTTATTCAGTGATTTCGCATTCTCTTTTGTGTCCCAAGCTATCTCTTTTCCTTCCTTCATCTTTCTGCCTTCTGCTTTCTGTTGTGGTTCTTACGTACCACGTTTTTTCATTAGCCCACAGTTTAAGGATGTCAATTTCTATTCTTTTCTTGTTTTTTTATTAATATTAACTTTTTCCTTCCAGTCCTGTCTTTATTCTTTCTCTCCCTCCTCATCATTCTAGCCTTCTAAATTATTATATATATATATTCCTCTATTTGTTTTCCCAGTCCATTGTAGGCACTCCACTTTTTTCCTATTACTCTACACTGCCTACATGAGCTTAATATTCATTTCACTAAGTCTTATATGGCCCCTCTTCTAACTTTATCAATATTACTGTTATCTTTCTTCCTTTCTCACAGCTTTCACTCCTCGGCCATAATCTTTGGCCTTCAAGGGAACATAGAAAGAAGCAAGGAAATGAAATAAGAAGAAAATGTGACAAAGAGAAAACTTAACACAAACACAGAACCACCAGGTAAATAAAACTCTAGAGCACAAAGAGAAGCTAATCAACCGAATAAACCCGTGAAGATAAAATGATGACTAGAGGGCAACAAAAAATTACAAACCACGTTGAGAAACAGGAAGACAAGGACCAGTCCAATGAACCAACTAAAAACCAGGAAGAAATGCAGAACATCAAACAACTAATCAAAGCTTTCCAAACAAATATCATAGACCAATTAATGAAGTGAAGGAAAAGATTAAGGATATTAAGAAGACACTGGGAGAACATACTGAAGAAATTGCAAGCATACATAAAAAGATAATGGATATGATGGTGATAAATGGCACAATCCAAGAAATAAAAAAAAAAATGCTGGATTCACATAACAGCAGATTTTGAACAGGCAGAAGAGAGAATTAGTGATGTGGAGAATAATACATGTGAAATCAAACAGATAGTAGAAAAAATAGATAAAAAGAAAAAATCCAGCAGGGACTCAGGGATTTAACCAATAACACAAAATGCACAAACATATGCATTATGGGCATCCCAGAAGGAGAAGAGAAGGGAAAAGGAACAGAAGGAGTGTTGAAGGAAATAATGGCTGAAAACTTCCTAACCCTATTGAGAGAGATGGATGTGCAGATCGAGGAAGCACAGCACACCCCAAACAGTATAAATCCCAACGGTCAACTCCAAGTCAAAGACTTATCAAAATGTCCAATTCTCAAGACAAAGAGAAAATACTCAAGGCAGCAAGAGAAAAGAATAGCATCACATACAAGGGAAGCACAATAAGATTAAGTGCTGATATCTCATCTGAAACCATGGAGGCAAGAAGACAGTGGTATGAAATAGTCAAAGTACTAAAAGAAAAAAAAGCTTCCAGCCACGGATTCTCTATCCAGCAAAACTGTCATTCAAAAGTGATAGAGAGTTCAAAGTATTCACAGATAAACAGAAATTAAGAGAGTACGCCAATAAGAAACCTGCACTTCAGAAAATACTAAAGGAAGTTCTACAAGTTTAAAGGAAAAAAAAAAACAAGGGAGAGAGATTTGAAGGAGAGTTTTAAAACAACTCAAAAGACAAAAACAGAAACAAAACAACATATGATATACATTAACCCAAAGAAAATATGGCTTAAGTAAGAAATTCATTGTGAGTAACAACACTGAATGTTAATGGATTAAATAAACCACTCAGGAGACACAGATTGGCAGAATGAATATGGAAATATGATCCATATATATGCTGTCTACAAGAAACCCACCTTCAACCCAGGGATTCAAAGAGTCTGAAAGTGAATGGCTGGAAAACAATTTTACAAGCTACCAATAGTCAAAAAAAGGGCAGGAGTAGCTATTCTAATATCAGACAAAATAGACGTTAAACGCAAAACTATTGTGAGAGACAAAATTGGAAAGTATATATTAGTAAAAGGGGTAATCTCTCAAAAAGAGAGAAAAATCATATGCATTTATGCACCTAATCAAGGTGGGACAATATACATGAGGTAAACTCTGAAAAAACTAAGTGGAGAAATAAATGCCTCTACAATTATAGTGGGGGGCTTTAATAACCCATTATCACCATTAGACAGTACATCAAGACAGAGAATCAATAAAGAAACAAAGACTCTGAACAATACATTAGAGGACCGGGACTTAATAAACATATACAGAACACTACACCCAAATACAGCGGGATTTACATTCTTCTCAAGGGCATATGAATCATATTCCATGATAGACAACATGAAAAGCCACAGAACAACACTCAATGAATTCAGAAAGATTGAGATTATACATAGTAATTTCTCTGACCACAATGGAATGAAATTGTAAATCACTAAGTGCCAGAGAAACAGATTAGGCACAAAGATCAGGAAGTTAAACAACACACTCTTAGACAAACAGTGGGTCAAGGAGGAAATCTCAAAAGAAATCAGTAACTACTTTGAAACTAATGAAAATGACCACACAATATATCAAATCCTATTGGATGCAGTGAAAGCTGTCCTGAGAGGGAAGTTCATAGTCATAAATGCATATATTAAAAAAGAAGAAAGAGCTAAAATTGACGACCTAACTGAACACTTGTAGGAATTGGAAAAACAAAAACAAACTAAACCTAAAGGAAGTAGAAAGAAGGAAATAACAAAGATTAGAGCAGAACTAAATGAAATACAGAATAAGGAAGCACTAGAAAAAATAAACAAAACCAAAAGCACATTCTCTGAGAAGATCAATAAAGTTGACAAACCCTTAGCCAGACTATAAAGAAAAAGAGAGAACAGATGCAAATACATAAAATAAGTAATGAACAAGGGGATATCACTACTGACCCCACAGAAATAAAGAGTATCATAAGAGGATACTTTGAAAAATTATATGCCATCAAGAATGATAATTTAGAGGAAATTGACAAGTTTCTAGAAACTCACAAACAGCCTACATTGATGAAAGAAGAAATTGATTAACTCAACAGTCCAATTACAAGTAAAGAGATAGACTCAGTCATCAAAAACTTCCCAAGTAAGAAGGGCCCAGGACCAGATGACTTCACAGCTAAATTCTACCAAACATACTGGAAAAAGCTAACACCAATTCTGCTTAAGCTCTTCCAAAAAATAGAAGCAAAAGGAATATTACTTAGCTCATTCTACAATGCCAACATTACCCTAATACCAAAACCAAACAAAGATACCACAAGAAAGGAAAATTACAGACCAATTTCTCTAATGAACTTAGATGCTAAAATCCTCAAGAAAATATTTGCTAATCGCATTCAACAACATATAAAAAGGATTATACACCATGACCAAGTGGGTTTCATCCCAGGTATGCAAGAATGGTACAATATAAGAAAATCAATCAATGTAATACGCCACATAAACAGATTGAAAGAAAAAAATCACATGATCATCTCTAGAGATGCAGAAAAAGCATTTGAAAAAATACAGCACTCTTTCCTGATAAAAACACTGCAAAAGATAGGAATAGAAGGAAACTTTCTGAATATGATAAAGGGTATATATGAAAAACCCAAAGCTAACATCATCTTCAATGGTGAAATCCTAAAAGCCTTCCCTCTGAGACTGGGAACAAGACAATGATACCCACCACCACCACTCCTATTGAACACTGTCTTAGAAGTACTTGCTCAAGCACTGAGGCAGGAAAAAGATATAAAAGGCATCCAAATTGGAAAAGAAGAAGTAAAAATTTCATTTTTTGCAGATGACATGATCCTATCTGTAGAAAGCCCTGAGAAATCTACAACAAAGCTTCTAGAACTTTTAAAGGAGCTCAGTAATGTCACAGGCTGTAAGATCAATGATCAAAAGCCAGTAGCATTTCTGTACACCAATAATGAGCAATCTGAGGAGGAAAAAAAATACCATTTACTATAGTAACTAAAAGAATCAAATACTTAGGATAGGAAGAATTAACATCATCAAGATGTCTATCCTACCCAAACTAATCTATAGATTTAATGCAATCCCAATAAAAATCAACACTGTATTTTTTAAGGAACTGGAAAAACTAACTACAAAATATATTTGGAAAGTTAAGAGGCCCAAAATTGCCAAAGACATTTTGAAAAAGAAAAATGAAGGTTTAGGTATCATATTACCTGACTTTAAAATATACTACAAAGCTACAGTGCTCAAAACTGCATGGTATTGGCACAAGGATAGACATACTGACCAATGGAACCAAATTGAGAGTTCTGGTAAAGATCCTCGCATATACAGTCATTTGATACTTGACAAGGCCACCAAGCCCACTCAGTTGGGAGAGAATGGCCTCTTTAACAATTGGTGCTTGGAGAACTGGATATCCATAACTGAAAATATGACAGAGGAATACCATCTCACACCATATATAAAAATTGACTCAAGATGGATCAAAGATCTAAATATAAGAGCCAAAACCATAAAGACCCTGGAAGATAATTTAGGCAAGCATCTACAGGACCTTGTAATAGGAAATGGTTTCATGAACTTCACAACCAAAGCACGAGCAGCAAGAGGAAAAATAGATAAATGGGATCTCCTCAAAATTAAAAACTTCTGCACCTCAAAGGACGTTTTTAAGAAAATAAAATGGAAGCCTACCCAATGGGAGAAAATATTAGGCAACAAAATATCTGATAGGAGCCTAAAATCCTGCATATATATCGAAATCCTACACCTCAAAAATAAAGACCCACAATCCATTTAAAAAATAGCAAGTGACCTTAAAAGACACTTCTCCAAGGAAGAAATACAAATGGCTAAAAAGCACATGAAAAAATGCACAACAATGCTAGCTATTAGGGAAATGCAAATCAAAACTACAATGAGATACCATCTTATACCCATCAGAATGGCAGCTATTAAAAGAACAGCATATTATAAATTTTGGAGAGGATGTGGAGGAATAGGAACCCTCATCCCTGCTGGTGGGATTGTGGAATGGTCCAGCCACTGTGGAGGACAGTTTGGCGGTTCCTCAGAAAACTCACAATAGATCTTTGGTATGATCCAGTGATTCCACTGCTGGTATATATCCAGAAGAATTGAAAGTAAAGACACGAACAGATATATGCACACCAATGTTCATAGCAGCATTATTCACAATTGCCAAAAGTTGGAATCAGCCCTTGTACCCATCAACAGATGAATGGATAAACAAAATGTGGTACACACATACAATGGAATATTACTGTGCTGTAAGAAGGAATAAAGTGTTAACACACGGAATAACATGGATGAATCTTGAAGACCTTATGTTGAGTGAAGCAAGCCAGGCATTGAAGGATGTACAGTATAAGACCTCACTGATTTGAATTGAGGAAAGTGAGCAGTCTCTGAGAACCATTGTCTGAAAGATAGGTTAACATGGTAGAGAAAGAGAAGGTTGTGAGCCATCACCAATATGGACATAACCTATGGTAAAGTGGTAGAGTATAGCTGCATACTGAAGGATAGGACAGGTGGGTAGTGATATTACTGGATTTGGTGGTGCAGGGTTTACAGGTGAGTAGATTAGGAAGGGTAGGTTAGAATACCCAGGATACTGGTGGGAGAGATGGGAGGGGACTATGTGAACATGGGATTTGTGGGTAAGATGTTGAAAGTGCAGGAGTGGGAATGCTCTTATGGCAGTATGACAAGGTAGTATCACTGGTTTATTGTGTAGGTTGGGGGGGCATTTAGGAAGGGGTGCATCTGGAGTAGGCTTCTGGGGAGTGTGTGAGTGTTCATCCTGTCATAATGTGCTTGTCAGGGAGTGGTGACCCACATGGTGAGTGGGATGGAGATGGACCCCTGTCTTTGGGAGGACTGATTCACCCAGAAATAGACAGGTGGGTGTCTCTTAGGTGCATGCGTGGATCCTAATAGAAGAGGATAATTGGCATGTCAAGACCTCTTATTGCATCTTACTATGAATCTTGTCATCCAATGAGTCAAGCCAGGAGAGTGAAAAGTGCCCCAGGGAAATGGGGAGGAAGGAACAGTAAAGATCAAACAGGGGGTATTTAGTGGTCATGGGAAATGTTTTTCATTACCTTACAGTAATGGACACAGGACATGTTAAATATCATCAAAAATTATTAAACTGTACCATCTAAATTGTAAACTATACTGTAAACCATTGACAGTGTTTAGTAGCTAAGTTTCACTATCTGTATAACAGTTATAACAATGCTACCATCCACATACAAAAAGGTTCTAATATGGGGTGAGGAAAGGGGAAGGAGGTTGGGTATTTGAAAATCTCTAATATTCTGTGTGTGACTTTACTGTGACCTAAAACTTCTTTGAAAATTAAAAGAAAATTCGGGAGACACTGGGGAGTGAGGGGGGCAGGTGCTACAGTACTGACTGGACCCCCGATAATGCAGTGATAATAGGAAAAATTTAATTTTTTTTTTTAATTTTTCCCCATTTTTTGAATATCCCAATCATTTAATTTTATTTTATTTCTAGTGTTTTTTTTTTTAAGTTTCCATGTATTTTATCTCTTATATTTAAACTTATCTTTATTATTTCATTTTCCTATCAATTGTATTTGGCTATTATATGGATTTCATCTTTAAAGAAGGTTTGGATCACACAAGGGTTACAGAGTGCGCAGGAGAGGATCATTGGTGGGGGGTATCTGGGATGGGGGTTTCATGAGAGGAAGTTCACCTGACTATACATAAAATATATATAAAATTGTTCAAATGATCAAGGGGTGGGGCATGGTCACTGTGGGTAGACAATCACTCAGTAAATGAGGGAATAGTGAATTCCCAGCCTGGAGAGCTCTGCCACATTCTCCAAGGGAGCAGCAACAATCCCCCGAGTGCAGGGGCAGTGTCTGGCACAGGAGGATGGTCCACTGATGGGTTGTTGTTAATGATGACTAGCCTTACGAGGCTTTGCTCTTTGAATTGAAACTTAGCCTACTGTTATGGGGTGCCTAAGGGTTGCCATCTGAGAGCCACTTTGTTGCTCAAATGTGGCCTTTCTCTAAGCCAAACTCACCATATGAATGCATTACCTTCCACCCAGTATGGGACATGACTCCCAGGGATGAGCCTCCCAGGCAACGAGGGATTACTACCAAGTGCCAGCTGCCAATACGACTGGAAAAAGACCTTGAATAAAAGGGGGAAAAGGTAAAGACAAATTAGTTCATGTGGCTAAGAGACTTGAGAGAGTCAGGAGGTCATTCCAGAGGTAACGCTTATGCACACCTCAGTAGGGTCACATAGAACACCAAAGTGGATATCTCCCCACACAGAGGAGCTCCTGAGGGCTCTGGAGACACCCAGGTCCTATATAAGAGGGGCTAGATCCAGAGATTGATGCCTTATGAGTGGGCTTTACTTTGGAATCTGTGCTCCTGAGAGTGATAGAATTGGACTCAAATAAGTCCTCCCTGTGCATGGTCCATCAGTCCCTTCTATTTAAACCTGTATGTGATGATGGAGTTTGTAGGTGTACTTCCAGAGACTGGAGCCTCTGGCTTGCCCATGTGCCAGCTGTGCCTGGAATCTCAGTGGAGCTTTAACTCCTACTCTTTAGCTCAATGGACTCACCAAAGTCAACTGGTGAGGAGACGATGATGGACCATGGCCATCCCAGGGAATGGAGAGAGCCTGCAGCTGCAGGCAGGATAATCCCATCCACTGTATCCATGGGATATAAACCCCCTCTCACTTGGAGGTGGAGTGGACATCACCATCCCAAACTCCTTAGGATTGGGGGAAGAGCTATGGACTAGAGTGGACTTAATGATATTCTGTTGTAGATATATTGTGATTCAAGCAATGGAAGAAATTACAACAGTGAGGTGGAATCAGTATCCACTGGACACTTTTGGGGCATGGAAGGGAAAAGCAGTTGTAATACAGGTGCTTTTTCAGGATTTGAGAATTATCCTGAGTGACATTACAAAAACAGATTAGGCCATTTTACATCAGTATATAACATGCAGAACTGTGTGGGAGAGAGTGTGGTCTACAATGTGAACTATGGTCCTAGCTTTGTGGTAAAGACCCAGGATGTCTATATCCATTGCAGGTGATGTGCCACACTAATGAAAGATGTTTATGTGGGATGTTATGGTAGGTGTGGGAGGTGGAGAACATGGGAAACCCTGTAATTTTTGTGTAACATGCATGTAATCTAAGATCTTTTATTGTAGACCAAATCAGATCATGTCTCCTGTATAGGATGTGACCTCTTTCTGGAGCCAATGACTAAAAACCCTGGCAGATGGTACACAGACTTTGCGATGAGATTACTTTTCACCCAAACCATAAAACACAAGCAGTTTCTTTCATCTGGCAGTGACTGCAGTATATCTTCATCTGTACAGAACCTGCTATAATTTTATATATACAGAATTACCTGTATAAAATATTTTACTGCTGAAAATCCAGGCGGAAGTTTATGCCTTCAATAGTTATTCCAGGGAATACAATGAGAGGTCACATGATGTAAAACAATACAGAAGAAAGAGGTGTACTTCATACCTAAAAATTAAAGAAATAGAATTCTGAAAATTAGGCAAATAACAGACTATTTTTCTATACACTTATAGAGGATCTAGATTTAGACCTCCCAGTGTTTGAGCTCTGCTAATCATGAACATTTTTCTGACCTTGAGAAAAAGTATCCTTTTATAAAGAGAAAGTTTCTCAGCTTTTTAAAGTCCTGCTTTATATCCTTGTTTCTAAGGCTTTAGATAAAGAGGTTCAGAATGGGAGTGACCACCGTATAAATGAGGATACTGCATTAGCCCTTGAGTTTTGTGTAGGAGCAGAGCTAAGATACATTCCAATTCATGTGCTATGAAACAAGAACACTACTGCGAGGTGAAACCCATGAGTAGAAAAGGATTTATACTTTCCCTCAGCTGCTGAAATTCTCAAAATGGAGGATACAATCTTAGAGTAAGAGAAAAGGATCCCAGTGGGTGGAATAACACCCAGAAGTCCAGATACAAAATACAGCACTAGGTCATTGAGAAAGGTTTCAGAACAAGAAATTTGGAATACCTGATTATATTCACAGAAAAATCAGAAAATTTCCAACTCTACAAAAATATAATTGCAAAACCATTAAGTCATGTAAAAGAACAAAACACTCAATAACCAGGATGCCATTAGCAGGAGGTCACAGATCCAGGGGTTCATGATGACCATGTAGTGCAGGGGGTGACAGATGGCCACAAAGCAGTCATAGGCAATCACAGTTTGGACGGAGTTCTCTATTTGCCAAAAAGCATGAAAAAATATATCTGGCTGAGGCAGTTTTCATAAGTTATAGTTTTGCTCTGTATCTAGATGTTCAGCAGCATTTTTTGTAACAGTGGTTGAGGTATGTTGATGTTCAGGAACAGTGTCCAAGAAAATGGTGGTGCGGATGAGAAAAGATGAGACAGAGACAAGAGATAGCCAGGGTCAGGGGAAACCCCATCCAAAAGGAGGAGAGTGCCGCTGCATAAAACATCGTGGCTTTTATTTAGCTTTAGAACAAAGAAAATATGTGTGTGCATGTGCAAGGGTAATAGATATGTGATGGTGTACAATTTACTAAAGTCAGAAAGTTTTCAAGGTTAATGATTCAGTTCTCTTTACATTCCTGCACATAGCAGACCTTGTAAATCATTGTCTGACATATACCTGACACTCTTTTTGAAGCACAGAATATTTTTCCACAAGGCTCCTATGAGATCTTATCTCAGTGTCTTGAGACAAGAGACGCCTGTCTCCTACATACCAAGATGGCCAGCTTTCTGTCAGTTTTCATGGCCTTTAATGGACTCCATCAGAGGTAAAACAGATATCTGAAGAAAATAGATTGCAGCAGAAGTACATGGGTGTGTGAAGGTGGAAGTCTGAGATGATGGCCAGGATGATGAGCAGGTTCTCCATGAAGGTGACCTGGTATGTGGAGAGGAACAGCCTAAAAAGGAGAGATTGCAATTCTGTATCTTCTGAAAGACCCAGGAGGACAAATTCTAAAATGTGTGTTTGATTTTCTGTTTCAATGTAGCTGAGGAAACTGCTAGAAAAGAGACAAGAACAATGAGAATTTAGCCATAAACAATGATGAGGAAATTGTCCTAAATGCTATCAATTGTAAACACATTAAATTATTGATTTATTAATATAGATAGATAGATAGATAGATAGATAGATAGATAGATAGATAGAAAGATAGATAGACAGATGATAGACAGATAGATAATAGGTAGGTAGGTAGGTAGATCTGCCTAGTTCCCTTTATATGAAAATGTCAGGGAAAACAAATGCTTCTGATTGTCCTTCATACTTTATATGAGTAGTCAACCTTGTCCATAATTGGAAATATTTTATCATGGCAATAATTTCCACTACAAATTCTCTTAGAATTTATTTTATTCCACAAATATTTTGACTAATCATTATGTAACCTGTGATGAAAAAGCTTAGGTAATGGATATGGGTGGTGATAACACAATATTCTGAATGTAATTGATATTACCTAAATGTACATTTGAAAATAAATAAAATGTGAAATCTTGAGTTGTATATATGTTACTGCAATTAGTTGTTTAAAATAATTATTTAATTAATTTGAGGTATTCTGTTTTGATAATATCAAAGACTCAATATTTTTAAGATGCCATTTCTTCCCAACCTGATCGATACATTCAATTTAATCCAGATCTAAATGCCAGCAGGTTATTTTGAGGATATTGACAAACTAATTCTAAAGTTTATATGGAAAGGCAAAAAAACAAGAAAGACAAAAAATACTGAAGATCAAATTTGTATGGTCCATATTACTTGATACCGCCTAGATAGCCTAAACAATACTGAAGAAAAAGAACAAAGTTGTAGTACCATACAAATTGATTTCAAGACTAGTATAAAAGAACAATTCTCAAACAGATTTGTATGGTTGAAATAGAAGCATATACTAATGTTTGAGAGCCAAGAAATAGACCCACACTATTGTGGTTAAGTAACCATTTAAAAATAAGTAAAGTCTATTCAATTGAGAAAGTGTGGTTTTTCAACAAATGGTTCTGGAGCAATGGGACACACACATGCCAAAAAAAAAAAAAGCACAATTTATTTTATTCAACAAATATTTTGACCAGACTTTTTGTAAACTGTGATGAAAAAGTTGAAGTAATGGATACTAATGATGGTAGCAAAACATTTGAATGTAATTACTATTACCAACTTTTATGCAAAAATAAACTCAACAGGAATAATGCACTTGAAAGTAAGATGCAAAGTATAAAACTTTTGTAACAAAACATACAAATAAATCTAGGGGCCAGTGGTTTGGCAATGAGTGTTTTGATATAATGCCCAAAACATAATCCAAGAAGAAAATTTATAACTTGGGCTTTATTAAAATATAAAATTGTTGCTCTGTGAAAGACTTGATAAAGGAATGAAAATAAAATCAACAGACTTGGGGAAAATATTTGCAAAACACATACCTGATAATTTATTTGTATTAAAAAATATAAAGAACTCTTAACAACCGACAATAAGAAAGCAAACTCTCAATTTAAAATTGTGCAAAAGATCTGAAAAGAATCCTAACCAACAAGATATACAGTTGGCAAATAAGCATAAACATAACGATGCTCAATATCATTTTTTGGGGGGAATTGCAAAATTAAAACCACAATGATATATCACTACAAGCTTATTAGTATAGATAAAAGCCTAAACACTGACAATAACAATTGCTGGTGAGGATGTGGAGCAATACAACTCTCATTAATTGTTAGTGAGAATAAAAGTGCTACATACAGAAGACAATTTAGCAGTTTCTGTTAAAACTAAACAAAGTCTTAACATACAATCCATCACTTGTGCTCTTAGGTATATATGTGGCTTGTATGAAAAGTCCACATAAAACCCGTGTGTTAATGTTTCTAGCAGATATATTTATAATCTCAAAAATCTGAAAAAAAAAAATCTGTAAGAAACCAAGAAGTCATTCAATAGGTGAATAAACACTGTGCTACAAGAGAATAAAACTCAGAAATAAAAAGAAATGTTCCATCTAACCACAAAAGGATGAATCTCAAATGACTGCTGCTACTTGAAAGAAATTAATCTAAATATGGTACATATGTATGACATCAACCATATGACCTTCTGGATAAGGCAAAATAACAGAGACTAAATCAATGATCACTAGTTGACAGGGTTTAGGGAGAGGGGAGGTCTATTTAATAGGTGAAGCATAGGTGAATTTTTAGAGCAGTGAAAATATTCTCTATAATACTGTAATTGTAGACCCATAATATTATGCATTTGTAAAACCCATTGAACTGGACAACACGAAGAGTGTACTTTGATGTATGCAAATGTAAACCTCATTTACAAGGTTAAGGGAAGCCCAGGATGGAATGCAAAATATTTAACAACCATATAACATTTTACAATGTATGACATGCCTTCTCCGAAAGGGATAGGGGAAAGGTGCTGAAAGAAGTAATATTATATGTGAATGGCGACTTTAAAATGAAGTCGATGAACACTGTACCTAAATACTGTTCTCTAGTTGATAAAATTTTTTCCCTCCAGGGTATGGGTTAACAAATCTATTACTTCTGTATCCGTATCAAGCAATGAAGTAAATGAGTGATAGATGGGGGACTGTGCTTCTCATTGTGGAGTGGAAGGTGACAGATGAGCAAGAAAAGGAGGCTTGACTGTTCTATGTGATAATAGCTTAGAGTTAGACACATCAGTATGAACTTGTGTGTAGATTAATATAGATATGAAGGATTACATGTAGAAATATTTATTGATATAGGTATATACACAAGTTAGTGGACACGCATATATTTCCTTTGTCTTTCAGCAGAGAAGCCCTAGATACCCTAGAAGCAAGGAGAAGAGCTTTTGCCCAGACCTTGGATCTTAACATCATTCTCAAATACAAGGCTCCTTGGAGATGACTGACTCTAGGACTGAGGAAATAAATATAAACGAAGAGCCTGGAACACCTCATAGTACCAGAAAGGAAGAACATGCTAAAATAAAACTCTAAATTATGGGGGTATATCAGAGAAACACAGGGCACAGCTGAAAGAGCTCCCATGGAAAAATAATGGAATAAATGGAAAGAAAGAAATAATATAGTATTACATCTCAAACCAAACTATCAAATAAATGTCATGAATCCATCCTGATAAACATAAATTATTGACTAAATAAGCAAGAAAAAATACCTCCCATGCAGCAACATTCCAATAATTTATGCATACATTGCTCTTCAAGGAGGTGGAACATAACTTCAACTTATGGAGTCTGGGCTTCACTTAGTGACTTCTTTGCAAAGGTGATATATGGAAAGGAGGAGGAATGAGGGATTTTATCATGGGCAAACCTACAAACACCGTTGATCTGGGTCAACATCAACAGTGATAAATAATGTTGGTAAAATATACCCTGGATATGATGTGATGAAAATGTCACTTTATGTCTGGTGTCTTCCGCCAAACACACACATTCTTAGTTTAGTAAGAAACAAAACTATTCAGCTCATCAAACCAAGGATGGTCTGACTAAGAATTTATGAGAAATAAATATAATCTGGTATTCTGGATGAGTGATGTCAGGAAGAGGGGAAAGTGAGTACATGGTTATGGAAACTCTCTCTACTCTCCTTGCATTTCTTCTGTAAATCTAACAATGATTAAATATTAAGTTTATTAAGAAGTAAAGTTATTAGTGAAATGCAAAAGCTTAGGAAACAACAAACTCTGAGCTTCATTCCAGACATTATTGTGCATCTTGGACAAGATTATCACAGTGCTGGAAGTCCCATATACTTCATCCAAAAATCAGAATAGTGAAACCAATATCATAGAGTAACCAAAATAATTAAATAAAACAATGAATATAAAATGTCCAGCATCATGCCTAGTATTAATAGTGAATATTTTATACATTATGACTCAACTGCACACAGATTCACTCCCCACACCTCCTTCTCCACGTCCACCATGTTATTTCCAGCCCTCAGCATCAATGTCAGGTTTTGACAACAGCAATATTCACATGGACCAAGAGTGAGATTTCCTCAGGGTAAGATTTTCATTAATGTCACTACAATAAACCCTGCACTGACTCACCAATAACTTCAAACATATATATCCATCATGTGGCAAAACACAAGTCTCTCTGTTATCTGGCAGCTGCCGACCTGTCCAAGCTCATGTTCCACTTGTCAATATCTGTCACTCATTGTTCACCAGATATTAATAAATTTTTCTAAAACTTAACCACACCTTATGGTTATATTGATCCCAACTTTCTGTCCCTGACATCTCTTCTTGGTGTGCTTCTACCTCTTTCTCCTCCTGGAATGACTCCAATTCCTCCTTCAAGGCTCAATAAAATGACTGGTTCACTTGGGAAGACTTTTCTAACCTTCACAGGCTGAGTTCAAACTTTTGGATCATCTTCAGGAAGATTTCAGAGTCACCTCAGGATATGGCATATATTCATTTCTATGTTTTCTAATGCATTGTGATGTAATTTCTTTAATTTTAGGACCAAAGTGTTAATCAACTCTTTATTGCCAGAACAATATTTAGTCCTTACTATGAAGTATGTGATTAATAAATGTTTGTAGAATGACTAATTAAAAAATGGATGAGACAGCATCATTAGGCAATTATCACTAATTATGGTCTATACCATACATTTGGTATACTTTTTCACACCCCTTATTATTATCACAATCTGTAAAAAATGTTCCAGAACAATGTAAGCTGTTGTTGAGGGAATTATGAACATTTGCATGATTGTTTTGTAAGTTCACAACTTCTCTAATATATATATTTAATAGGATCAAAGTTAATAAACAGATTCCTCTAAGAATTGTAAAGAAGAAGCAGCGAATCAAGCAAAGATTTGCTAAGAGAGGGAAGCCCCATGAGTGAGAGCTAAGGCCAGAGGATACAGATTGGATAAGGAAGATATTTTAGGGTATCCACTATCTACTTACACTCAGGCTTTTTAAATAGGCAGGACATTGTATGATTTCGCTTTCTTTATATAAACACCCTGTTATACCTCTAAAGTTAACACCAATAAAAGGGTTCTCTTAAGCCATAACACATTCCCCCAGAACCAGCAAAGATTCCATGACTCACTGAAATTACCAAAGAAGGGCCTGAATTCATCAATGCAGATTCTTTCTTGAAAGGGGATAAAGTTGGAAGCTCTGGTCCCAGGAAAGGCAGGGAGATGGACACACTTATGAGGTCTGTATAACACAATCATGTTTCCTCATCACCAGAGATAAGTAAAGTAGATTTGAGGGAGTTTCGGGGAAGTGAAGCATTTAGGGTTTCTATACCTTTACGGATTTCATTCCCATGAGCACCATTAAAAATTATTCTTTTGTGTTTCTTCTCCATGAGATAATTAGTTTCCTGGAGGAAAGAAAGAAAAACACAATGCAAATTGTACCACTTTAAACCTTTGGGAGGCAGCTTTGGAGCTCCATGTTCATCTCTTATCCCAGTGGACTCCTCCCTCCCAGAAGGAGGTCATCTCTCTTTAGATGTGGCTCTAGTATTGCAAGGTTTCCCAGAATAATTTCTCTATTGCTGATTCCGGAAGAGTTTCTGTATACACTAAAATATATTTTGTATCTGATCTGTCTCCTATGGCATTGGCTCTTATTTATGAGGCTGCCCTCTCTAAAAAGGATTTCCTCTTGTCTCATTGCTTTTGTTTTTTCTCTATAATTAGCAATATCTGTTCAACTCATTCAAACTTTTGTTTTCTTAGTCATTCAACAAATATTTATTCAGCATACTGTATGGTAAGCACTAAACTATTCTGGGGATGAAGAAAGATGTAATATGTTGTGCTTGCTCTCAAACATCTCTCAGTCTAACTAAGTCAAAAGACATGGAAATAAATAAATACAATACCTTAAGGTGGTATACTCAGTCCTGGTGAAATATATTTCCATATGAATGAAGATTGCCTTTTCCATTTATGCTTAAAAACTCTCCTGAGACTTTGATAGGGATTATGATGAAGCTATGGATTGTTTTAGGTAGTACTGACAGCTTAATAATATGAATTCTTCCTATCCATGAACACAGTATGTTTTTTCATTTCCTTACATCTTCTTTAATTTCTTGCAACAATATTTTCTAGTTTTCAGGGTGCAAGTCCTTCGCTTCTTTAGTTAAAATTATTCCTAGGTATTTTGTTCTTTTAGATGCTATGGCATATGGATATTTTTAACTGCACAGTTAAGAATGTTCTTTGCAGGTGTATAAAACAAAAACTTTTTGCACGGTGATTTCATACCTTGGAGTTGATGTGACTCAAGTGATTGAGCACCCACCTCCCACATGAGAGATCCCAGGTTTGGTTCCAGTGCCTCCTCAAAAAAATAAAAACAAACAACAAGCAAAAAAAACAAAAGCCCAACTCCGGGAAGCCGATGTGGTTCAGTGGTTTAGCTTGGCTTCCCACATATGAGTTCCCAGGTTCAATCTGTGGGCTCCGGTACCTCAAAAAAAAAAAAAAAAAAAAAAAAAAAAAAAAATCTCAGACCTTTCATTTGGCTGTATTCATTTATGAGCTCTAGAGTTTTCTTGTGGAAGCTTTGGCATGTTCTCTATAAGGGATCATGACATCATTGAAAACAGTTTTATTTCTTCCTTTCTAATTTGGATGCCTTTTATTTAGTTTTATGGCCTAATTTTCTAACTTCCAGTACAAAACTGAATAGCAATAGTGAAAGTAGGCATCCTAGTCTTGTTCCAGACCTTAAGGGAATAGCTTTCAGTCTTTCAGCACTGAGGATAAGATTTACCTGTGTTTTTACATATAGGCTGTTTAGCATGTTGAGGAAGTTACTTTCCATTCTTATTTTTCTGAGTGTTTTTTGTTTTATCATGAAACTGTGTTGGAATTTATCATTCATATGTTCTTCATGAGTTGAGGTTTTCAGGTGATTTTCCTCTTCATTGTGTTACTGAGGTGATTGACATTGATTTTCTTATGTTGAACACCCATGAGTACTGAGATAAATCTTACTAGGTCATGGATACTTCTTTTAATATACTCTTGGATTTGATATGCTAGTTTTTGTTGAATGATTTTGGATCTATATTTTTAAGGGATATTAGTCCTTGGTTTTCTTTCCTTATGTCTTTATGTAGCTTAGCTATCACAATAATTTTAGCATCATAGAATAACTTTGGAAGAGATACATTGACTTCAAGTTGGAAGATTTTCAGGAGCATTATAGTAATTTCTTCTTTGAATATTTCATGGATTTCATTATTGAAACTGTTGGATCTTAGACTTGTATTTTTTGGGAGATTTTTGATGACTACTTGAATGTCTTTACCTGTTATAGTTTTGTTGAGATTTTTTTCCCCATAAATTTAGGTAAATTGTTTGTTTCTAGGAATAAGTCCATTTTCTTCTGGGTTATCTAGATTATTGACAGACAATGGTTCATAATATTCATTCATAATCCCTTTAATATCAACAATATATAGCAAGGTCCCTAATTTCATTTTGGATTTTGTAATTTTATTCCTCTTTTTTTTTTCTTTTTCATTCTATATGAAACTTGGCTATTTTATTGAACTTTTCCAAAAATCAATTTTATTGGTTCTCTCAATTGATTTTTAATACTCTATTTCATTTCTCTCCACTTAAATCTTTATTATTTCCATCCTTCTACTAGGATTAGTTTCAGTTTGCCCTTCTTTTTCTATTTCTCCCTAGTCTGTAGATAGGCTACCGATATGTGATTTTTTAAAAAAATATGAGGATATTCACCTATAAATTTCCATGAATCTTTCAAAATCATCCCTAAACTAGTGTAACAAAAGGAATTAATTTAGCCATAAAATAAAATTAAAATGAACAGTGAGGGATAACAGAGTTCAATTTACAGCTGCAGGTTTGGCAGATGGTCATCACTGAAGTACTTGAGATTCTATATTACGGAAGAGGTTTCATATGAAAATGAAGTCCAAAATTCTCCTAAGTGGAAACTCTGGTTAAAGATTCCTGTTTAAAAGTGGGATCCTTGGAATTAGAGCAGCATTGTAAAGGTTAACAATGTATAAACACACTATTCAAATATGGGTATTAAGATAAACACTTGCCCTGACACTGGTGCTACATAGTAGAAAGCCCTTTGAATGATGAGCCAGTGTGCAGTTTGAAATCACAGTACCTTCAAGGCCTTAAAAGCTGTAAGTGGAAAATTTAACTAAACTATTATGGCTATCTAAAAGCAAAATAAAGTCAAATATTTATCCTCTCTTTCCACCAAGACCTCCAAGAATTCACACAAATATGGATCCAACAAATTAAACAGAACACAATTTTAAAAATCAACATAGACAAGAGGACTCTGGAGACACCCAGGTCCTATGTCACGGTGGATAGCTCCAGAGTTTGGTGCCTTGCCAGTGGGTCCTAGTTTGGAGTTCGTGCTCCTGAGAGTGACAGTGTTGAACTCAATTATGTCTTCCCTGCACATGGCTCATCTGTCCCTTCTTTCAAACCTATACTTGGTGCTGGAGTTTGTAAGTGTATGTCCAGAGACTTGAGTCTTTCGGCTGTCCATGCGCCAGGTGGGCCCAGAACATCAATGGAGCAGCAACTATTACTCTATAGCTCATTGGACTCACCTAGGACAACTGGCGGGGAAATGATGATGGATAACAGCCATCCCAGGGAATGGAGAGAATCTGCAGCTGCAGGCAAGATAATCCCATCCATCTTCCCCATGGGATATAATTCCCCTCTCAATTGTAGGTGGAGTGGACATCACTATCCCAGACTATGAGTAGAGTGGACTTACTTGTGTTCTACTATAGACATATTGTGATTCAAGCAGTGGAAGAAATAACAACATTGATGTGGAGCCAGTGGCCACTGGAGACTCTGGGAATAGGAAGAGGGAAAAGCAGTTGTAATACAAGGACTTTTTTCAGGACTTGGGAATTGTCCTGATGACATTGCAATGACAGATGTAGGTCATTTTATACCATCATATAACATGCAGAACTGTGTGGGAGAGAGTGTGGTCTACAATGTGAAATATGGTCCATGCTTAATGGCAAAGCCCCAGGATGTGTTTATCAATTGCAATGAATATGCCACACTGATGAAGGATGTTTAAGTGGGAGGTTGTAGGAAGTGTGGGAGGTGGGGCATATGGGAATCCCTAGATATTTTGTAATATTTATTTAATCTAAGTATCTTTTTTAAAAAATTAAAAATTAAAAAAAGTAAAGAAAACAAGTTACCATAACTAAGAGCCAGAAGAAAAGCAGACAGTGGAAAAACCCTTTGTTTCAGATTTTGAAATTATTAAGACAATATGAAACAACACCTTTAAATGAGTTTTAGAGAATTAAAAATATATATTGCAATATATAAAATGGTATAAACATATTTCAATAACAGATAAACAGAAACTCTAATGCTGAAATATACAAAGATGAAATTTTAAAATTTCCATGTAGTGGAACTGGGAGAAATATAGCTTCAATGGAAACCAAAGGGGCACTCAACCTGAAACAGAAACTTAGAAATTAAATCAAATTTATATGTGTGGACTTTCCTACATCTGACACTTTCTCTTTGTCCCTGAACTTACTCCCAGTAAAGCATTCCCTCCCATGATATTTTGTTCCCACAGTGAAACAGAACTTCTATGGTTCGTTCCAGTGATTTTTTTGTTCCACTGATGGTTTCCTCCTTGTATAATAAATAAATACAATATATCTTCATTTTGGAAAGTCCAGGAGATGAAACATATATGTAACCACAATTTGGATAATGTATTTCAGAGCTATGTGGCGCCTTCCAATTCTTCTGAGAAAGGTGACCTGGAAGTGAGTGGAAATGAGAAAGGTAGCATTGGGGAAAGACACTAGGGGATGAAATCCAGGACCTTCTCATCCAATACTGTGACCTAGCATTTGCTTCTCTTGGAAACTCAGCTCTTGGCACTGGAAGAAGGAAACATTGCTCGTATGTGTGACATAAATTCACTTTGGCATTGGCTACATTATTATGGTGCATTATAAGAGGTAATGCTCTATTATTGTTTTCTACTGTGTCTTAGTTTAAATGATGTTCCCTGACTTGAGGGTGTTTCTTCTCACTTCCCCCACTCTGGGCAGTTAATTTTCAATTGACACAGTTCAGCTTTTCTAAATTTCTCGTGGCAGGGTCCAAAAATAATTATTCTACTTGTACATCATAATACAATTGAACAGAACAGAGCTTACACAAAATGGGTCTTCTCCTCATTCTATAGAGCATAATTTTTATAGTTTACAGGCAGCAGTCATGTCTCTAACTTCTCTGGAAAAAATACTAATATTTCCCTCCATAACCTAGTGTTTATTCCTCACATAAAGTTTACGGATAGCAGACAATGTGATTTTTTTTTTTCTTGGAGACATTTATAGATTTTAAGGAATAATTTTAGTTTTACATCAGAACACATTTATTCACTCAGTTTAGAGTGAATCATTATTGTTTCCACATATTGTAGGTCCTGGAGAAGAGTAAAATTCTACTGACAAAACCAGGAATACTTTCTTTTTGAGAGAAAAATAAAAGATGCAAGAATTGCGAAGTAAGTAAAGATCTAGGTAAGTACGCAGGTTCTAGGAGGATATAGCAGATTTGAAAAGATTTCCATCACTCTCTCATGACATGTGCTGAGAAAAATCTTACCATATGAATCAACGCATCAGAAAGATAATTAGAAAGGGAACAGGAAAGGTTCTTAGGGGATTTTGAAAGAAATACAATCACTCTCTCTCCTTAATTCAAAGTATAAGTAAGTTTGACATCCACCATGTAGTTTACACAGTATGGTATGAGGTGGATATGGTAAATGGCTTTTTGCAGCATTTTCTACATCTTTCTGGCTTGTGTTCCTGTTCTCCAGAGGATGGGGAACTTGCAGGTGTGGTGTCTATTTAACCAATACTTAAGGCATGAGCCTCCTACTACCTGATTGTAAGAAGGAGGTATATTTTTGGAGCCAGTAATTTTAAGGGAGTCTTCTTGATTACACGGTATTCCTGATGGTAACAGAAGTATTAATTTTCTAAGCTTACTTTTTTTCAGTGTTTTCCATACTTCCAATTAGTTGGAACCCATAAATCTAGCTTCTTCAATAAGATGAGTATGCATGCTTATTATGTTATTTCTCAAAATTCTTTTTTAATTTTTAAATACTTTTTATTTTTAAAGAAGCTTTAGATTACAAAAATGTTACATAAAAAATATAGGAGATTCCCATATGCTCCAACCCCTCACCCTCCCATACTTTCCCACATCAACAACACCTTTTATTAGTGTGATACATTTGTTACAATTGATGAATACATATTGAAGCATTGCTACTAAACATGGACAATTGCTTAGATTTATTTTACAGTGTCCTGCACAATTTTATAGTTATGACAAAATATGTAATGCCCTGTATCTGTCATTTCAACATTATGCAGGACAATTCCAATGTCCCCAAAATGCTCCCATATTACTCCAATTATTCTCTTTCCTTACCCTCAGAACCTCTGGTGCCCACTGCCTGTATATCAATGATAAAGGTTCTTCCATTGATATAATAATAATGTGTATAATAAAATAATAATGTCTACTTTAGTCCAGTGTTCATTCCCCAAAATGAACAATGGACTAAAGTCAAAATTATTTAAAAAAACTTTTATTTGGAAATAGATTTCTGCTTGAAAAGAAGTCATACATGTAAACTATTTTGTACAAGAACTGATTGCAAAAGCACAGTCTGGCAGGATATGAATCTGGGAATTGATATGTCAAATTATTGGGAGTGAATAACAACGACAGTATTTTCACTGGATAAATGTACATGATTGTGTAGGTATAGCTTGGAAAAAATGATTCAGAATATGTTGTTTGCATTAACGTCTATAGACAGTGCCTAGAAAAGATTTTGACAAACTGACTGGTTTATGTGATAAATGATTTTGCTGGGAATCACATTTCATGGAATATGGATTTAGGTGAGGCTCTTATTTGCATTGGAGAGAATTTAAAAAATAAATGATAAGCTGAGGATATTTAATTCTCAGATTATGGTGCAATTAAAACACAGAAATTTTATAAGACTGCATGAATGAAATATCTTTCCATGAAAATTGCAGTTCTGATATATGTATGACTTCAGATTCTGAACCTGTGCATTTATAAATTAAAACTGAAAATGAATTCCCAGCTTTCCCAAAGAATGTGAAGTGAATGCAAACACATACCCAATTAAATATCCAATAGCTCAGAGAAATCACAAATTCCAAAATGCCACTCTTGTTTGCCATTTGAAGTGATAGCCCAGGAATCAGGTGATGAATGAAGGATTGACCTTAGTCTACCTCACAAAGAACACAGTAGGTCTAAATAAATACCTGAATTTGTGTCCTACTATCTAGCTTTAATAGTTTAAAAAGATATAGTAGGAAATGAGGAAAACACCACATTGCTTTTTATGATCTGAAAATGTGAACTATTATTGTAGGAAGTGCTGAGAGAAACTTCCTGAAAATGTCCTCAAATATGAAAATAATTTTTAAAGAGACAATCTTACCTCACCATAAGAATCACAGAAATTATTGAGACCAAAAAGTTTGAAGAATCAGGGATTGTGTTGTTGATTACCTCACTTAATTTTGATGGGGAATGTGCAGGAAATAGGAGCATATCAGAGAAGTATTGTGGGTTATTTTAAACTAGTCAGACAATGTCTCCAGTTCAGGATGTGACCTCTTTTTGGAGCAATGAACAAAAAATCTGGTAGCTGGTACACAGCCTTTGGTATGAGAGATTATTTTTCACCAAAATCTTATAAATCAAACACTTGCTTTCATCTGGTATTGACGGCAGTATACCTTCAGCAGTCCAGAACTTGCTATAATTGTATATATACAGAATTACCTGTATTAAATATTTTACTGCTGAAAATCCTGGCAGCCATTTTTGCCTTCAATACTGTTTCCAGGAAATACAATAATAGAGATCACATGATGTAAAATAATACAGAAGAAACAGGTGTCCTTGACATACAAAAATTAAATAAATAGAATTTTGATATTAGGCAAATAACAAATTAACTTTCTGTACACTTAGAAATAATTTAGATTTAGATCTCCCAGTGTTAGACCTCTGTCAATCATTATTACTATTCTAAACTTGAGACAAAGAATACTTTTATAGAGAGAAACTTTCTCACCTTTTCTAAGGTCTGCTTTATGTCTTTGTTCCTAAGACTGTAGATAAAGGGGTTCAGCATGGGAATGACCACCATGTAGATCACTGAGGCTATTGCACTTGCCCTTGAGTTTTGGGTAGCAGCAGAGCTAAAATACACTCCAAGACCTGTACCATAAAACAAGGTCACTACTGAGGTGAGAGTTGAGAATCATAAATAGAAAATGATTTATACTTGCCCTCAGCTGTTGAAATTCTCAAAATGGAGGATACAATCTTAGAGTAAGAGAAAAGAATCCCAGTGAGTGGAATAAAATCCAGAAGTCCAATTGCAAAATACATCACTAGGTTATTGAGGAAGGTGTCCGAACAAGCAATTTGGAGTGAACCTGATTAAGTTCACAGAAAAAGTGGGGGATTTCCAACCTTGTACAAAAAGACAATTGCAAAACCATTAAGCATTGTAAAAGGGAGTCCAAAACACTAAGTACCCAGTATGCCAGCAGCAGGAGCCAACAAAGCTGGGGGTTCATGATGACCATGTAGTGCAGGGGGTGACATGACCACAAAGCGGTCATAGGCCATCACAGTCAAGAGGAAGTTGACTAATTGTCCAAAAGACGTGTAAAAATACACCTGACTGAGGCAGTTTTCAAAATTTATGATTTTGCTTTCTGTATGAATGTTCAGCAGCATCTTTGGTACAGTGGTGGAGGTTAAACAGATATCTGTAAAAGACAAGTTGGAAATGAAGAACTACATGGGCATGTGGAGGTGGGAGGACAAGATGATGACAAGGATGATGAGCAGGTTCCCAATAAAAGTAGCCAGGTACATGGATAGGAGCAGCCCAAAGAGCATGGGCTGTACTTCTATAACTTCTGAGAGCCCCAGGAGGGCATATTCTAAAACATATGTTTTGTTTTCTGTTTCCATGTAGATGATGAATTCCTGGAAAATGTATCAAAGCAATGCAGTTTTAGCCACAAGCAGTGATCATAAAAATGGAATAAATGGTATGATTTGTATTGTAAACACATTAAGTTAATAATTTTATTGATTTTATATAGATCTAGTGCCCTTATCTGAAAATGTCAGGGAAATCATATGTTCCTGCTTCTCCTTGATAATTTTCCTGACTAGAAATCCTTGTCCATAATAGTAAACACTTTGTCAAGGCAATATTTTCCATTACAAATTCCCTCAGACTTTATTTTAGTTAGCAAGCATTATGACCAATCTTTTTGTACCCTGTGACAAAATAAAGAGAAGAACAAAGTTGTAGGAAGTATATTACCTGGTTGCAACACTTACTATAAAAACACAAGAATTAAACAGAATCCTATTGATTAAATAGACAAAATAAACCCACACAAATGGGATCCACTGATGTTTCACAGCAGACAAGGGCAATTCGATATAGAAAGTATGGTCTTCTCAAAAAGTGGATCTGGAACAATAGGATGCAATCATTCCAAACAAAAATGGAACTTAGGCACAGATTGTATTCATTTCACAAAAATTAAATAAAAATGAATCATACCACTTAAAAGTAAAATGCCTTGTAAAAGTGCTAGACTAAAACATGAAGAAAATCTAGGAGTCTGTGGTATGGTAATAGGTTTTTAGCTATAGCAACTACCCAAGCATGATCCATGAGAGATTAAAATATATGTGTTAGTTTTTATTCTAGTGTAAAATTTCTGCTCTGTGAAAGACATAGATAAGGGGTTGAAAAAAATTTTAAATAGTTGGAAAAATATTTACAAAACACATGTGATAAATGATTTGAATACAAAGGTACAGATTACTCTTAACACCACAAAATAAGAAAGCAAATGCTGAGTTTAAAAATGGGCAAAAGATCTGAACAGAATCCTATCTTAAGATGATATACACTTCCCAAAAAAGCATACAATAAGAACCTCAACTTCCCTGGCACCTAGGTATTATTACCAACTTCCAACTAGAAATGCATCCGGAAAAAGACCTTGACCAACTGAGTTTTTATGACTAAGAGATTTCAAAGTGAGTTGAGAGGTCATTCCAAAGGTTAAGCTTATGTAGGGCTCAGCAGGATCTCACTGACTGCCAGAGTAAACACTGCACCAAACAGCAATGATTCTGATGGCTCTAGAGACATCTAAACACTAAAAGCATGGCAGAGAATCTCAGGAATTCAGCACCCTGTCAGTGGGCCTTACTTTATGCTCCCCAGTGTAAAAGAGTTAGACTCATTTATAGATTCCTAACTTAAGGCTCTTCTGTCCCTTTTATTTGAACCTATAATTAGCACTATACTTGTTAAATATATGTCTCAGAGTCTTAAACCTTTGGTCTGTTCATGTGCAGGTAGAGCCCCAAATCTAAGCAGAGTTTCATCACCTTCTCTCCAGTTCATTGGATTAACCCAGGACAACTAACAAGGAGATGATGATAGTCAACACCCAACTCAAGTAACAAAGAGTGTCTGCAACTACAAGCAAGACAGTTCCATCCATTTGCCCTCCAAAAACACATAAATCCAGTATACTCAAGAGAAGAACATGAGAAAATTCTAACAGGGATACTTTACAATATACCTGATCTCCAGTCCTCAAAACTATCCAGGTTATCAAAAACAAGGAAATTCTGAGAAGCTGTCACAGTCACAAAGGGACTAAGAATTTATGACAAATAAATGTAAGGTATTATTTTGGATGGCAGATGTTAAGAACAGGGGAAAGAGGGTGAGAGGTTCTTGGAAGCTATCTCTAAAATCCCTGCAATTTTTCTGTAAATTTAACCCCGTTCTAATATATTAAGTTTTTTTTATTAAGAATTAAAATTTTTAGTGACATGCAAAATCCTAAGAACATCGAACACCAAGATTCAATCCAGACACAAATGCATTTCCTGTACAAGAATATCACATTGCTGTAAGTCTCACATTCTTCATCCCTTGAATCAGAGTAGTGAAACTGATTTCATAGAGTAAATGAAAGAATTAAATAATGACTGTAAAATATCTGATATTGTGCCCAGTATTAATAGTCAATATTTTATACATTATGATTCAATGATACATAGATTCACTCCCCACACCTCCCCCACATCCACTGTGCTATTTCCATTCCTCACCTACAATGTGGGGCTTTGACAACAGCAATACTCACATTGACCCAAAGTGAGCTTTCCTCAGAGCTAGACTTTTCGTGATCACCTCTTTCTATAAGCCAGCACTGATTCTCCAATAACTCCAAACATAAATATCCTTCTTGAGGGAATAAGGCAAGGATCTCTGTTATATGGCTCGCTACTGCCAACCTAACCAGGCTCATGTTCTCCTTTTCTAGTGTATGACCCTCATTTCTCATCAGATATTAAGAACTATTTTTAAAACCTCGCCACACCTTATGGTTATATTGATCACACATTTGTTCCCCTGTCATCTCTTCTTGGTGTTCTTCTTCCCCTTTCTCCTCCTTAAATTACTACAATTCCTCCTTTAAGGTTCAGTACAATTTAAAGATCCCTTGTGACACCTTCACTAACCTCCACAGAATGAGTCCATACTTTTTGATCCACTTCAACAGGATTTAAGAACCATCTTAGGGTATTGGATATACTCATTTCTTGTCTATTTCTGCATTTGAATGTAATCTCCTTAACATGAGACACAAGGTTTTCCTCATTTCTTTATCCCCAAAATAATATTTAGAGCTCATCATGAAGTAATTGATGACTAAACATTTGTTGAATGACTAAAAGAAAAAGTGAATGAATATGGTTAAAAAGATACTTTCAAAAATTATAGAAAAAGAATGAGTGAAACAAGGAAAAATACTGCTGAGAGAGGGAAGACCCAAGAGTGAGAGACCAGAGGAGAAAAACTGGAAAAAGAATATATTTTAGTGTATCTGCTATCTATTTCCACTCAGACTTTTTAAGAAGGCAGGACTTTGTGTTTTACGCTTTCTCTATGGTCGTAACATGTTTATGCCCTTAAAGCTACTACCAATGAAAGGGATCCATGGAGCAGACATACATTCCCCCAGCACCTGTGAAGATTCTGTAACTCACCCTGAAATTTCAAGGATGGATCTAAGTTCATCAGGGCAGATTCTTCCTTGAAAGATGGATGATGTTGGAAGTTCTTTGCCCAGGAAGAAAAGGGAGATGGAACCACTCATGAGGTCTCTAGAAAACAAAATTGTGTTTTCTCTTCATGAAAGATTAGTAAAGTAGACTTGATATAGTGAAGTGGAAGCATTTAGAGTTTCTGAGCAACTGGGGATTCCATTCCCATGAGTAGCATTAATGAAGTATTCTTTAGTCTCAATACTTCCTGATATATTTACTTCTGTAGAGGTAAGAAAGGAAAGCACAATGCAAATTTGTCACAGTTTTGACACTTGTGACTGCTTTGGAGCTCCAGGTTCATCTCCTATCCCTGTAGACACCTACCTCCTAGGAAGAGGTCACCTCTCTTTAGTTGGGGGCTCTAGTATTGCTATATTTCCCATAATGATTTCCCTTTTGAGGATTCTGGAGAAAGATTCTGGATACACTAAAATATGTTATGTCTCCAATCTGTCTCCTCTGGTTTTGGCTCTCATACATGGAGCCACTCTCTCCCAAGAGGATTTCCTCTTGTCTCACTGCTTCTCTTTTCTCCCCTACAGTTAGCAATATCTGCTCAACTCACACAACCATTTGTTTTCTCTGTCATTCAACAAATATTTATTCAGCAATACTGTATGGCAAACACGAAATAATTTCTGGGAATGGAGAAGAGTATAAGGTACTGTGTTCCCACTCAAACAGTTCACAGTCTAAACAAGCAAAGAGACAAGGATGTAAATAAATATAATACCCTGAGATTACTGCAATCCTGGTGAATTTTAATTCCTTATGAATTAAAGAGTGTCATAAGAAAATACTTTGAAAAATTATATGCCAACAAGAAGGATAATTTAGAGGAAATGGACAAATTTCTAGAAACACACAAGCACTGACAAAAGAGGAAACTGATGAAATCAACAGACCAATCACAAGTAAAGAGATAGACTCTGACAGCAAAAACATCCCAACTAAGAAGAACCCAGTACCAGATGGCTTCACAGGTGAATTCTACCAAACATTCTAGAAAGAACTAGTACCAATCCTGTTTAACCTCTTCCAAAAAATAGAAGTAAAAGTAATGTAGCCAAACTCCTTCTATGATGCCAAAATTACCCTAATACCAAAGTCAAACAAAAATGGCACAAGAAAGGAAAATTACAGACCAATCTCTCTAATGAACCTAGATGTTAAAATCCCCAACAAAATACTTGCTAATCATATTAAACAACACATCAAATGAATTACACACCACGACCAAGTTGGTTTCACCCAGGTATACAAGGATGGTGCAACATAAGAAAGTCAATGTAATACATCAAATACACAGATCAAAGGGAAAAAATTACATGATCATCTCTATAGACCCAGAAAAAGCATTTGACAAAATACAGCACCCTTCTCTGATAAAAACACTGCAAAACATGGAAATAAAAGGAAACTTTCTGAAAGTGTTAAAAGTTATATATGAAAAACCCACAACAAACATAATATACAATGGTGAAATCCTAGAAGCTTTCCCTCTAAGATCGAGAACAAGACAAAGATGTCCACTATCACTGCTTCTATTTAACATCGCATTAGAAGTACTTGCTCGATCACTGAGGCAAGAAAAAGATATAAAAGACATCCAAATTGGAAAGAAAGAAGTAAAAATTTCACTACTTGCAGAGGACATGAACCTATACCTAGCCCTAAAAAATCTACAACAAAATTTCTAGGACTTATAAATGGGTTCAGTAAAGTCACAGGTTATAAGATCAACATGCAAAAATCAGTAGCATTTCTGTACACCAATACTGAACTGGTGTACAATATTGAAAGCTGAGGAGGAAATCAATAAAAAATACCATTTACAATAGTAACTAAAGGAATCGAATACCTAGGAATAAATTTAACTAACGATGTAAATGATTTATAGAAAGAAAACTACACAACACTGTTAAAGGAAATCAAAGAGGACTTAAATAAATGGAAGAATGTTCCCTGTACATGGATAGGAAGACTAAACATCATTAAGATATCTATTCTACCCAAACTAATCCACAGATTTAATGCAATCCCAACAAAAACCAACAGAGCATTTTTTACTAAATTGGAAAAATAAATATGAATTTTATTTGTAAGGGTGTGGGGCCGCAAATAGCCAAAGACATATTGAAAAAGAAAAATGAAATCAGAGGAATCACACCACCTGACTTTAAAACCTAGAGCAAAGCTACCATGCTCAAACATGCATCGGATTGACACAAGGTTAGACATACTGACTTGTGGAACAGTATTGAGAGTTCTGATATAGATCCTCTCATATATAGTCATCTGATATTCAACAAGGCCACCAAGCCCTCTCAATTTGAAAAGAATGGCCTCTTCAATAAATGGTGGCTGGAGAGCTGGACATCTATATCGAAAAGAATGAGAGAATCACACATCTCACATCTTATACAAAAATCAACTCAAGATGGATCAAAGATATAAATATAAGAGACAAGTCCATAAAGAACTTGGAAGATAATGTAGGGAAGAATCTACAAGAAATTGTTATAAGAAATGGCTTCATGAACTTCACACCCAAAGCACGGGCATTGAAAGGAAAAATAGATAAATGGGACCTCTTCAAAATTAAAACTTTTTGCATCTCAAAGGAGTTAGTCAAGAAAGTGAAAAGACATCATAAAATGTGAGAAATTATTTGGTAACCATATATCTGATAGGAGCCTAACATCCAGCATTTATAAAGAAATTTTATATCTCAAAAAATATATATAAATAACACCAACAACCCATTTGAAAAATGGGCAAGTGATTTGAATAGGGGCCTACATTTCAGTTTGTGTTCCTGAATGTGACAGAGTTAGACTCACATGTGACTTCTCCACACATACCTCTTCTGTCCCTTTTACTTGAACATATAGTTGGTGCTGGAGTTGGTACATATACATAAAAGAGACTTGAATCTCTGGGATCTCCATAAGTCAGCTGGCCCTGAGCGTCAGCAGAGTTGCAACACTTACCCCCAGTTCATTGAACTCACCCAGGACAACTAACAAGGAGGTGAGGATGGACAACCACAATACCAGAGAACCAAGAAAGTGTACAACTGAAAACAAGAGAGTCCCATCCATCAGCTATATGGGATTGAAGTCCCCTCTCAATTAGAGGTGGAGTGGGCATCACAATCCCAGAATTCTCAGGATTGGGGAATAAAATATAGACTAGAGTAGACTTAATGGTATTCTACTATTGGCTTGTGATTCTAGCAAAGGAAGAAATTACATCATGGATTTGGAGACAGTGGTCACTGGAGATGCTGAAGTCAGGGAGAGGGAAAAAGAGGTGAAATATGGGGGCGTTTTCAGGAGTTGTAATTGCCCTGAATGACATTGCAATGACAGATACAGGCCAGAATATATCCTATAATAACCTACAGAACTAAGTGGTAAAGAGTGTAAACTGCAATGTAAACTCTAATCCATGCTTTGTAGCAATGCTCCAAATTATGTTCATCAATTGCCATGAATGTACTCTACTAATGAGAGTAGTTGTTAATGTGGGGAAAAGTGGGAGGTGTGGGGATTGGGATATATGGGAATACCTTATATTTTTTAAGTAGCATTTTCTGTAACCTAAGTATCTTTAAAAAATAGATAAAAGATATAAAAATTTAAAATAAAAAAAATAAAGAGTGAAAAAAAATGGGCTAGTGATTTGAAGAGACACTACTTCAAAGAAGAAATACAAATGGCTAAAAAGCACATGAAAAGAGGGGCAGATGTGGCTCAAATGATTGTGTGTCTGTCTGCCATATGATGGGACCTAGGTTCAATCCCCATGACCTCCTGATATATATATATATATACAGAGAGAGAGAGAGAGAGAGAGAGAGAGAGAGAGAGAGGGCATACAAACCATCAGACCCTGCCAAGCCACACAGCAAGATGATGATGTAACAGGAGAGAAACACAGGGGAGAGCCAAGATGAGACACACAGAAAAGCCAGGATCTGAGTTGGCACAGGTGGCAGAGTGCCTCTCTCTCACATCGAAGGTCCCCAGAATTGAATCCCTGTGAAGACTGGAGGAGAAGGATAAGAAGAGTGGACAGGAAACAGACACAGGGAATTGCCCAGCAAATGGACACAAAACAGCAAATGGGGTGGGGGGGAAGAGGGGTTAAAATGGATGAAGTAAAAAGTAAATAAATAAATCTTTTAAAAAAAAAAAACTTGTTTAAAAAAGCATATGAAAAGATGCTCAACATCATTAGCTCTTAGGAATAAGTGAATCAAAGCTACTATGAGATCCTGTCTTGCACCTGTAAGACTGAAGGCCATTAAAAAATCATAGGACTTCACGAGAATGTGGAGGAATGGGTAACCTCATCCACTGCTGGTGGAAATGTAGTATGATACAGCCATTGTGAGGACATTGTGGGAACCCTCTGATCTGTACATCTAAGAAATATCTTGGAAGCCTCTTTTCTCTGCCCACACAGAGAAATCACCACTCCTGCTTATCTTATCTCCCTTATCTCCCGCCTTATCTCTTAAGTATGTCACTAAATGTTTCTGTAATCCTACTTCCACATTATCAGCCTGGAATTCTTATGAGATTATTTACACCCCTCATGTGCCTCCACACCTGCCTGCTCTCCTGCACATGCACCCTGACATTGACTGTGAAAAAATCCTGGGATGTGGTGGGAGGTGTGGAAGATGTGCAACATGGGAATCCCAGTGGGTTACGCGTAATATTTTAGGTAATCTAAGCACCTCTTAAAATATATTTATATATATATAAATAACATTTTTGTAAGCAAATGCACATATATTTATATATCATTTTACAAATATTGTTATGTATTGTGAAATTTTTTATTTTTACCCACAATAAAAAATAAATAAATTAAAAAAAATAAAAAATAAAAATTAAAAAAAAAATTAATAAATAAATAAATAAATAAAAAGCATGCTGGGGATCAGCTATGGAAAAGAGCTCCTTCAGCTGTTCTCCCCCTGATCTCTCTCAACCTCCGTGCTCAGAGTAATTTCATTGCACCATCTTGGGCTCTGTCAGACAGAGCCTCGCAAGACTTTGCAGGATAGATTCCTGCAGACATTTTGGCATTTCTTCAAAAAACTAACTATAGATCTGCCACAGGATCCAGCAATTCCACTTCTGGGTATATAACCAGAAGAACTGAAAGCAGGGATATGAACAGATATATGCACACCAATGTACATAGCAGCTTTATTCACTATTGCCAAAAGTTGGAATCAATCCAAATGCCCATCAAAAGATTAATGAAAAAACAAAATGTGGTAATATATATCTATATCTATATCTATATCATCTATATCTATATCTGTATCTATATCTATATCTAATCTATATCTATATCTATAGATATAGATATACACACACACACACACACAATGGAATATTACTCAGCCGTAACACACAGGATAACATGGAAGAATTTTGAGGATCTTATGTTGAATGAAGTAAGCTAGGCATTGAGGGACAAATATTACATGACCTCTTTGATATGAATTAAGCAAATTAAGCAGACTCAGATAGTTAGAGTCTGTACAATAGGTTTACAAGAAATAGAAAGGGAGAAGGTTGTGAGCCAATTTCCATATGGGTGAAATTTATGATAAGGTGGAAATGAATAGTTGTACAGTGAAAGGACATGAAAGGCTTGTAGTGATACTATTGGGTTGGATGGTGTAAGCTTGGTGGGGGGCGGGGGTATGGTTTGGAGGATGTGTTGGATAGTCCATGGAAGGGGGGAGAAGGTTGGGAGAGGGAGCACATTAACACTGGACATTGGTGGGTAAGTTGTTGAAACTACAATTTTGAGATAGCTCTTTTGGCAACATGACAAGGAAAGGTTACTGGCTTCAGGTGTTGGATGGAGGGGCATTTAGGCAGGATGCACCTGTGGCAATCTACTGGAGAATGTGTGAGGGAGCATTTTGTCATAGTGTGCTGTATCAGGGGGTGGAGACTCACGTAACGAGTGGGAAGGAGATAGATTCCCATCCTGCGGAGGTCCAATATGTTCTCAAAGAGAGGGGACAGTGTCTCTTGAGAGCATGGATGGTTCCTAATAGGGAAGGACAGACTAACGTGTCAAGCTCTCAGCATTGTTGCAAGTGTCTATGAATCTTTTCCTTCAAGGGGTGAAGCCAGGTGGTCACCATGGGTCCTGAGGGAAGGGGGTAGAGGAATGGAAAAAATGAGGGGGCAGGAATTTAGGGGGAAATGAAAGTGTTCTGCATGATCTTGCAATGATGGATACAGGCCATGTTAAATTTCATCAAAAATTTTTAATGTGTAAGGTACAAAATATAAAACATAATGTAAACCATTGACCTTGGTTAGTAGCTATATTTCAATATTTGTATATCAGTTGTAACAAATGTACCATCCACATGTAAAAAGGTTATCAATACAGAAAGGGGGGAAAGGCAGAGGAGGTTGGATATGTCCCCTATATTCTGTATGTGAATTTACTGTGACCTAAAACTTTTTTGAAGACAAAATGAATAAAAGACACTGGGGAAGAAATGGAAGAAAATGCCACTGTACAGACAGAACAACAAATATTACAGTGATGAAAGGCAAAATGTAAAAAAAAAATTATTTATGTTTTATTTTTTAAATAGTTTTCATTATTTTTTAATATCTCAATCTAATTTTTTACTTTATTTTAGTTTTTCTAAATTATTATGTATTTTATTTCTTATGTTTAAACCTATCATTACTATTTCATTTTCCTCTTAATTGTATTTGGCAATATTCTTGGCTTCATTTTGTAAAGGTTTTGGATCACAGAAGGGTTTCAACTGTGGAAGGGGAGGATCAATAGGGTGGTGTGTCAGTAATGGGGGATACGTGGGAGGAAGTTCACCTGGGCGTACATATAAGGTATATAAATGTGGTCACATGTTCAAGGGGCATTGCCAGAGTGGGCAGAGATTCACAAAACCAAAAGAATATTGAATTTTCATTCTGGGGAGCTTAGCCACATTCTCTAATGGAAAAGCAACAATTCTTCAAGGACAGGTGCAATGACTAGTGAAGAAAGATGATCCATTGATGGGCCCTTGATATTCATGGCTATGCTTATGAGCCTTTTAACTTGAAGTTTCAACTTAGCTTAAAGTTGTAGGGTGCCTAAGATTTACCTACTGGGAACCTCCTTGTTGCTCAAATGTGGCCTCTCTCTAGCCAAACTCAGCATTTAAATGCATTACCTACCCCTCTGTGTGGGACAGGACTCCTGGGATAAGCCTCCCTGACACGGAGGGGTTACTACCAAACACTGAAAGGTGATGCAAATGGAAAAAGATGTCAAATAAAAGGAGTAAAACATAAAGACAAATTATTTTATATTGCTAACAGACATCAAAGTGAGTTGGGTGGTCATCAGAGAGGTAATGCTTTTGCACATCTCAGCAGGATATCATAGACTGCCAAAGTAGATTCTACCCCAAATATGAGGACTCCTGAGGGGTCTGGAGACACCCGGGTACTATGGTCATGGCAGATGCCTCTGGAGTTTGATGCCTTGCAAGTGGGTCCTACTTTGGAGTTTGTGCTCTCAAGTATGACAGAGTTAGACCCAGACCTGACTTCTCTACACATGCCTCTTCTGTCCCTTTTATTTGAACCATTAGTTGATGCTGGAGTTGATAGGTTATGTCCAAAAGACTTGAATCTCTGGGCTGCCCATATGCCAGCTGGGCCCTGAACCTCAGTGGAGTGGTAACACCTACTCTCCAGTTCATTAGATTCACCCAGGACAATTAATGAAGAGGTGAGGATGGACAATCTCCACAACAGAGAACCAAGAGTCTACAAATGCAAGCAAGAGAGTCCCATCCATCAGCCATATGGGATTGAAGTCCCCTCTCAATTAGAGGTGGAATGGGCATCATCAATCCAGAATCCTCAGGATTGGAGAATAAAATATGGACTAGAGTGGACTTACTGGTATTCTATACAGACTTGGGATTCTAGCAATGGAAGTAATTATATCATGGATTTAGAGATGGTAGCCACTGGAGGTGTTGAAGTCAGGGAGTAGGAAAAAGAGGTGTAATATAGGAGCATTTTCAGGACTTGGAATTGTCCTGAATGACATTGCAATGACAGATACAGGCCATTATATATCCTGCCATAACCTACAGCATTGAGTGGGAAAGAGTATAAACTACAATGTAAACTATAATCCGTACTTAGTGGCAATGCTCCAAAAACATGTTCATCAATTGCAATGAATGTACCACTACTAGTGAAATAAGTTGTTAATGTGGGGAAAAGTGGGAAGTATTGGCAGTGGAGCATATGGGAATCCCTTATGTTTTTTAATGTAGTATTATATGTAATCTAAGTATCTTTGAAACATAAATAAAAAACATTTTTAAAAAGCTTCAGATTACATAAATCTTACATAAAAACCATTAGTCCATTGTTCATTGCTCAATCTTGAAGATTATTGGATGGTGATGCACACTCTAATTCAAATTGAGCGTGGGCAGGTCCCATGGCGCAGATGGATGAAGCTAAATTACTTGCAGTTGCAGACACTCTTTGTTCCTTGGGATGGGTGTTGCCCATCATCATCTCCTTGTTAGTTGCCTTGGGTGAGTTCAGTGAACCAGAGAGCAGGTATTGCAACTCTGCTGAAATTCAAGGCTCAGCTGGCACATAGATGGGCAAAAAATTTAAGTCTCTGGTTTATATATTTATCAAGTATAGTGCTAATTATGAGTTCAAATAAAAGAGGCAGAAGAGCCATGTGTAAGGAAAGTATTAATGAGTCTCTCTCTGTTACTTTGAGGAGCATAAATTCCAAAGTAAGGTCCACTGAAAGGTGCCTAATTGAGTTGTCTGCATTGCTTATAGTGTCTGGATGTTTAGAGCCTACTGATAGTTGCAGAATTCCTGAACTTGTCTGCACTGCTTATAGTGAGTGGGTGTATAGAGCCCTCAGGAAACCACTGATTGAGACACTGATTGCTGGGGCAGTCAAAGAGACTCTGTTGAGATATGCCTGTGCAAACAGTGGCCACTGGAGATTCTGAGGGGAGAGAGAGGGAAAAACAAGTGTAATATGTAATTTTCAGGACTTGGGAATTGTCCTGAATGACATTGCAATGACAGATACAGGCCATTATATATATATATATATATTTTTTTTTTTCATAAGGTACAAATTGTGAGGGAGAGAGTGAAAGCTACAATGTAAACTTTATTCCACGCCTAGTGGCAATGTTCCAAAATGTGTCCATCAATTGTAACAAACATACCACACTAATGAAGGATGTTGTTAATGTAGGAAAATGTGGGAGGGGTTGGAAGCAGGGCATCTGGGAATCCCTTATATATTTTTTTTCTGTAAACTAAGTATCTTTTTAGAAAAAAATATAGCAAAAAAGTCTAGTTTAGGCATAAGAAGAGTCCACATATTTATGCATAGAGGCCCAGTGGGAGATAGAGGATTATGAATAAAGATTTTTACTTGCATTTTTATATTTAAAAATTGAAATGTTCACCAAATATAATGGGGTATACTGGGTGGGAGATGCTCATAATGTGGGAAACTCTCTGTAATAGCTTCACAATTTTTCTGTAGAGTAATACTGTTAAAAAATAAAGGTTGTTAAATATTTAAAATGTTAGTGTAATGTAAATACTTTGGAAACAGTGAAATCTGAGCTTGACTACAGAGTCTGCTACATGCCTTGGATAAGTGATATCATTGATCTAAGTCACATTATTCAACCATAAACTCAGAATATGGATACCAATTTCATAGAGTTATCAAAGATTAAATGAAATACTGAATATAAAATGTCCAGTATTGTCTCTAAATTTAATAAGCGAATTTTTAGATAAATTATCTTTTAATCCTTCACAGATTATTCCCAACCTCTCTATTCCCACTTCTTTTTTAACTTCTTAAAATTGAAATTTATCTTCATACATGAGCATACATGAACACTAAATTTATGATAAAAGTTGTGAGCTTATAAAACTGACATGCATATCATCATACAAGTCTTCCATACTTAACCCCAAACCAATATGTTGCTTTGTTGTGAAACAATTATTACAAATATGAAAGAGCATTGCCAAACATTACTACTAACGATAGCCTATATCTTACATCTGGTGTATTTTTCTCCCAACACACCCAATTATTAACATCCTGTACTAGTATTATATATTTGTTATAGTTCATGAAAGAACGTTCTCATATTTGTTCTGTTAACCACAGTCCATCATCTACCACTGGATTCCCTGGGTTATACAGTCCCCTGTTTTGTACAATCCATCCAATGCATACACTCAGTGGCTTTCAGTTTCATCACAGTTGTGAAGTCATCACCTCAGTCAATTTTAGAATGTTTTCATTATTCTAAAAGGAAAAAATCTCATCCTCCTTATACTCCCCTATTTATGTACCTTAGAATTGATATATTATCTTTTTGTCACTGATGCAAAAATATTGCAATGTTACTGTTAACTATTGTCCAAAAGCTACATTAGTTATAACTTTCCCTTATATCACCATATTATTAACACTTTGTAAAAGAACATTCATATACTCATACTAGTAACCACTTCTACTGTACTACTTCCACACCTCTTCATCTCTCCATGGCTTTGACAACATTGTCCCAGAATGACGTTTCCATTGGTCTAGCCTAATCATAGCCATTACCTGCCATAAATCCCTCAATGAATCTCCACTACCTTCAGAATTAATATCAATCCTGTAGCCTAAATGTAAAGTTCTCTATTATCTGGCTGCTGGCTACCTGGCTACACTGATGTATCACTTTTTATCCCCTGACTACCATTTTTGGTCATATATTAAAAACTTTTTCTGATTTCCTAAGCACAACTTATATTTAATTGATTTTCAAATAAACTCCCCTGCCTCTTCTTGCCCAAACCCCATGCAAAAGAACTCCAAATCCTCTTTTAAGATTCAATACAATTTAAGAGAGCCTGGGGAGCCTTCACCAACCTCTCCAAGAAAAGTCATCAACCTTATGAACCACTTCACCAGGATTTCAGTGCCACCTAAAGATACTGCATTTATTTATGCCCATGTCTCTTGCCCTGTTAAACTGTGAGTCCCTTGAGAGAAAGTAAAAAGTCTTATCATCTATTCATCCCCAGAACATAATTTATTAATTTACTTTAGTAAGTGTTAAATAAATGTTTGTTAAATGATTGAAAGGACAAATAGTGTAATGAGATTCAGCATATATTGCCATGACTGAGAGCCAACACCAGATGAGAGAGTCGGGAGAATTAATATAGTTTAGTGTACCCAGACTTTCCCTCCAGAATCCGGGATTTCCACTTGGTAGAAGTTTGTATCTGTAAACTTTTCTTAACTTTCTTTCCATGTTGATGCTTCTAACATTGCCACCAATAAAAGAGGATCCTCACACCATACTACATCTCCCAGAACTTGAGAATTTTCTGTGACTCACCCATGTATTATCAAGGAAGCATCTCAATTTCAGTGATCCAGTTTCTTCCTTGGGTAATGAATGAAGTTGGAAGCTCTTCCTGCAGGAAGGTCAAGGAGATGGAGGTGGTCATGAGTCCTTGTGAAGGCACAATTTTGTTTCTCTTCACTATAGATTATTAATGCAGACTTGAGATCATATAGAGGAAGCATTTACAGTTTCTGTCGACTTAGGGTATGATTTCCCATGAGCCACATTATTGAAATATTTTTTTGGTTTCTCAATACTTCCCCCCTCAGTTTTCTGGAAGTAGGAGAGAAAAACAGAATGCAAACATGTGCAAATTTTGACTTATGACAGAATGTTTTGGAGATCTGTATACATGTCTTATCTCACTGCACTGCTTCCTCCTAGGAGGAGGTCAACTCTCTTTGGTTTTGGTCTCTGGATTTGGTTACTCCATAATAATTTCTCTGGCCATCTCTAGGGCGCCTTTCTTTCTTCAAAGAGTTAAAGAACATAGTTGGTTATAATTTGTTGTGGTATAAATATTTTATGCAAATACTCATTGGCACACACGCAAAAACCCTCATCAACTCACAACTGTGTTTTTATCATTATTTCATTCCATATAAATTGATTTTTTTTACCTTAATACAAGAAAAGACATCCCTGCCAAGAGGACATAGGGTGAGAGGATTGAAGGATAGACTCAGAGGTGTGGTCTCTGGGGGTGTCTACACATCTAGAGGTCTCATGGGTGCAATAATAACTCATCACCTTTTTAGGTTTCTTTTTTGAAGAAACATGTTTTAGTATGAGACAGGTTCACATATAGTACTCAAAGTTTATTTCATAATATCACATGCCATGTAACACAATATTGATATATTTAACATATTATATTAATAATTATAAAGGTGACTTGATAATCCAAACTCCTGATTGAGGTGACTAATTAAAGAGTTTACAACAAAGGGTATATGCCCATTTGTTGAGTTCTGCATTATGAATGAGAATTACGGAGACCTGTGTTTGCATATTTCAGAAAGACCCAATCTAGTTGGCTATATAGGGAGAAGAGAGGTTAAAGCTTTCTGAGAAGAAGGCATCTAAGGCATGATTCAAGGGATGACTAGATGATAGCCAGATTAACATGGTATGGAAACTAGTGCAAATTGGGCAGAATCCTCACTTCTGGATTCATTACTCATCCCTTCACCAATAGAGGCAACATTGAAACTATCCAACATAGGATGCTGGATTACAAATTTCCCTTGCAACAAATAGGAAGAAACAAATTTTGTAGAGAGAGAGAACTGGGAATAATTGACCCCAGGAATTCAAAACCATTCATTGATTCCTTTTGTTTGATTTTCTAAAATGATAATAATAAAGAAATATTGAGAACTATTTTTCTGAGGTACCAGGGCCAGGGACTGAACCCAGGACCCCATATGTGGGCAACAGTTACTCAGCAACTTGAGTTACATCCACTCCCCAAGAGAAATTTTAATGGAGTGAAAATTGTCACAGAGATATATAGGAAAATCAATGCATCCTGAGTTAAATATTCATATTATGTTTTCTATAGGCTCTAAATTACCTTGGCCATGAATAAATGAGGACAGAATTTTGATTATTCTGTACCCAGCAGAGTGTCTAGCACATTTCAGGTGTGCAATACTTGATTGTTAAATTATCTATAGATGAAATATCTGAATGTTACTCTATTCCTTAGGAATTCAGTTTTCTTTAGAGCACAGACCAAGATGTAGGTGTCCTTTGTTAGACAGGACAGGTAAGTTATGTGGAAGGGGTATCCTATGGACAAAGGTTTGCCCTGACTGTGGTTTGGTTCCAGAGAGTTTTTGGGAATCTTTACAGCTGAAAGCCAGAATTCACTTTGCTCCCGTAGTGAAGTAACATCATTGTAAGGCACCCTGTCTGGCAAATCTGTGGGCTGAGAAGCACGTGGATGAAGCCTGCTCCAGAGCTTGGTTTCAGTATGCCTTAAAGTCCCAACCCTGATGGATAACCAGTACCTGTAAATGGTTTTCATCCTGTGCT
>JAKSZT010054068.1:510709-520975 GCA_026826555.1 Tolypeutes matacus | reverse complement strand
AACCCTGATGGATAACCAGTACCTGTAAATGGTTTTCATCCTGTGCTTCTTGTATTTTCTGAATTGTACTTGTTCATTTGTTTGTTTGCATCATTTTATACTTTAATAAAAATGTGGCCCTTATGAATTGCTGGAAGGAAGGTGAAATTGTACAGATGCCATGGAACAAAATTTGGCAGTTCCTCAAAAAGTTAAACATAGAATTACCATATGACCCATCATTTCTACTTCTAGGTATAAATATCAAATAATTGAAAACAGGTGTTCAAACACAAATGTTCACATGAATGTTCATAGTGGTATTATTCACAAGCTAGAGCTCATGGTTCCATGCTGGTACTCCACCTTTTTATAAAAGTCTCTATAAAAGAACTTTAATTGAATTGTTTGCTTAAGGTTCCCCTCTAGTTGTCTGAAAATTGGAAGAAGGCATAGCAATGAAGTGATCTGAATATTGGGTGGAAAAAAATCAGCCTAAATGCTATTATAGGTGACTTCCAGGAAAATGGCATTGAATAGGTAGGCAGAGTCTGACCCTCTCACAAAAAAAAAAAAAAAAAAAAAAAAAAAAAAAAAAAAAAATTGAGAGAAGGCAGGGACCTATCTAAAAGGAGTTGCTTTGGATATATATAGAATGGGAAGGTGGGTGCTCTGAGTCCTCTAGGAGGATACTGGAAAAATAAAGAAGCCAAAGGAAAACTGAGTTGCTCACCCTGTGGCTAGAAATGGCACATATACACGACCTTCAGGGCAATGGACTTGGAGGGGCCATTCCCTGGGAAGAAGAAGGGTCTGACAGAGGGTGAAGAGTGGTTATTTTGCTGAGTTTGGCCAGCTAAGCTCCTTTTGAATCTCAGAAGGGACCCCAACCAAATAGAGGGAGAGGAGGAGTATCTGCTCTGGTAGGCTGTCAAGCCCAGTTGCCAAGGGAGAGAAAGGAACTAGATGAGAGAGGGGGAGTGACAGGCACCTAATCAGCAGGACTCTAGCAAAATGTCATCTAAAATGCTTAGGAGAAAGAGGGCAGATAGATTTCTAAAGCCCAATCAACTTGAGGAGACAATTTGGCTCAGTGGAGGAATTTCAGCCTTGCATATATGAGGTCCACGGTTCTATTCCCCAGCCTGGATTATCAGGCATTCACCAGATACCTTATGACAGGGAATATATAGATATCCTTTTTATTTTAGGTTTCCTTGTATTTTTTTTTTTTTAAGAGGGAGGAGTGTTTTTACTCATTTTTATTTTTTTTCATTAAGGTTTCCTGTTTTGTTTCTTGTTTCCCTTTCTCTGTTTCCACCCTTTTTTTTCCTTTTACCTGTTTTTTCTACCTACTTTAATTATTTTCTTTCCTTCAATTTTCTATCTTCTGTTTCCTGTTGTTTTTCTTTCATTCCATTTCTTTTTGTTGGATCTTCAATTTTTTAATACTTTTATTTCTCTCTCTCTTGCTTTTTCTGTTTTCTATTTTTTTTTTTTTACTTTTTCTTATTTGTTTGTTTTTCTTTTCTTTTTTCTTTTCCTCTCTTCTCATCATTTGGCATTTTTATTCATTTTATGTATTTTTTGCTATTTTGTTTCTCATTTCATTTTTTCTATTCCACTTTTTTATTCTTATTCCTCTGTAATTCTTATGATTTTTTACATGGGTTTATTATTTTATTTTCCTAGGTCTTGTAGGGAACCTCTTCTACTTTTATGATTATTAATTCTATTATTATGTTTCTCTACTTACCTCTAATCTTTTCTCTGCTCAAAATTCTTTGTTTTTCAAGTTAATATAGACAACAACAAGGACATAGAATAAGAGGAATGACCTGTCAAAGTGAAATTTTACCACACACACAAAAGCAACAAAATAAAACCCTAGAGTAGAAAAAGAAGCTAGCCAACCAAATAAACCCATCAAAATAAACAGATGACCAGACAACAACAAAAAATTACAAGCCATGTAATGTTCCATGTTCCATGCAGAACATGGAACAATGAATCAGAAATGCCCAAACAAATATCATGAATCAACTTAATGAAGTGAAGGAAGAGATTAAGGATATTAAGAAGACACTGGGAGAACATACTGAAAAAATTAATACATAATAAGATACATAAACATACATAACATACAAAAACATACATAATAAGATAACGGATATGATGGTGATGAATAGCACAATGCAAGAAATAAAAAATATACTGTAAGCTCAAAACAGCAGTTTGAACAGACAAGGAAATAATACGTGATGTGGAAGAAAGTACATCAGAAATCAAGCAGATAGTAGAAGAGATAGATTAAAAGATAGAAAAAATCCAGCAGGATATAGGTGCTCTGCATTATAGGTATCACAGAAGGAAAGAGAAGGGAAAGTGGACAGAAGAAGTATGGAATAAATAATGACTGAAAATTTCTCAACTCTATTGAGGGATATGGGTGTACATGTCCAGGAAGCAAAGCTCACCCCTAACAATAAAAATCTTAACAGGCATACCACAAGACATATACATTTCAAATTGTCAAATGCTCAAGACAGAGAGAGAATACTGAAAGCAGCAAGAGAAAAGAGATCCATAACATACTATGGAAGCTTGATCATATTAAGTTCTGTTTTCTCACCTGAAACCATGGAAGCAAGAAGGCAGTGCTATTACATAGTTAACATGCTAAAACAACAAAAAAAATCCACCAATAATTATCTATTGAGCAAACCTAGCATTCAAAAATGAAGGGGAGTTCAAAACATTCACAGATAAATGGAAATTAAGAGAGTTTGTCAATAAGAAACCTGCCATTCAAGAAATAATATATTAGTTCTGCAGATTGAAAGGAAAAATAAGACAGAGATTTGGAGGAGAGTGTAAGAATAACTAAAAAAAAAAAAAAAAAAAAAAAAAAAGAGAGAGAGAGAGAGAGAAAAATGAAAGTAACATATGGCATACATAAACCTAAAGAGAACATGGCTAAAGTTAGCAATTCCTTGACAGTGATAACATTGAATATTAATGGATTAAACTCTCCAATCAAGAGACACAGACTGGCATAATGGATAAGGAAATATGACCCATCTATATGCTGTCTGCGAGAAATGCAGCCTAGACCAAGGGTCACAAGGAGACTGAAAGTGAATGTTTGAAAACAATATTACCTGCAAACAATAATTAAAAAAGGGAGGGGGGAGCTATACTAATATCGGACAAAACAGACCTTAAATTCAAAAGCATTGTAAGAGACAAAGAAGGCCACAATATATTAATAAAATGGGTAATCTATTAAGAAGAACAATCATAAACATTTATGCACCTAACCAGGGCACCTCAAAATACATGAGGCAAACATTGAAAAAACAAAGCGAAGAAATAGATGGCTCTACAATTATTGTAGGGAACTTTACTACACCATTATCACTATTAGACAGGATATCATGACAGAGAATCAATAAAGAAACAAAGTCTTTGAATAATAATTAGAAGGACTGGACCTAATAGACATATAGGAACATTTCATGCAAATACAGTGGGATATATATTCTTCTCAAGTGCACGTGGATCATCCTCCAGGATAGACTACATGAGAGGCCACAGAACAACACTCACTGAATTCAGAAAGATTGAAATTATACACAGTAACCTCTCTGACCACAATGGAATGAAGCTGGAAATCAGTAAGGGGCAGAGAAACATATTAGGCACAAAGTTATGGAAATTAAACAACACACTCTTAGACAATCAGTGGGTCATGGAGGAAATTGTAAAAGAAAATAGTAACTACCTTGAAATGAATGAAAATGACAACACAACATAAAAACCTGTGGTATGCTGCAAATGCTATACTGAGACAGAAATTCATAGCCATAAATGTGTATATTAAAAAAGAAGAGCTAAAATAAAAGACCTAACTGCACACCTGGAAGAATTAGAAAAAGAACAACAAACTAACCCCAAAGGAAGTAGAAAGAAGGAAATAACAAAGATTAGAGCAGAATGAAATGAAATTGAAAATAGTAAACGCAGTAGAAAAAATAAACAAAACCAAAAGCTGGTTCTTTGAGAAGATTAATAAAATTGACAAACCCTTAGCTAGACCAACAAATGAAAAAAAGGGAGAAAAAGCAAATACATAAGAATTGAGGAAGGGGATATCACCACTGATGACACAGGAATAAAGTGTATCATAAGAGGATACTTTGAAAAATTGTATGCCAATAAGATGGATTATTTAGAGGAAATGGACAAATTCCTAGAAACACACAAGCAGGCTACTTTGACAAAAGAAGAAATTGATGAACTCAACAGACCAATCACAAGCAACGAGATAGAATTAGTCATCAAAAAACTCCCAACTAAGAAGATCCCAGTATCAGATGGCTTCACAGGTGTATTCTACCAAACATTCAGAAAAACTAACACCGATTTTGCATAAACTCTTCCAAAAATATAAGTGGAGGGAACATTGCCTAACCTATTCTATGATGCCACCAGCACCCTAATACCAAAGCTAAACAAAGATGCCACAAGAAAGTAAAGGTATAGAACAACCTCTCCAATGAACCTAGATGCTAAAATCCTCAACAAAATACTTGCTAATCATATTCAGTAGCACATCAAATGAATTATACACCATGACCAAATGGGTTTCATCCCTGGTATTCAAGGATGTTTCAACATAAGAAAATTAATCAATGTAATACACGACATAAACAGATTGAAAGAAAAAAAATCACATGATCATCTCTATAGATGCAGAAAAAGCATTCAGCAATATACAGCATCCTTTCTTGATAAACAACACTTCAAAAGAAAGGAATAGAAGGAAACTTCCTCAACATGACAAAGGGCAAAAAAACCACCGCTAATATCATATTCAATGGTGAAAGGCAAAAACTTCCCCTCTAAGATCTGTAACAAGGACAAATATTGCATGACCTCACTGATACGAATTGAGCAAGCTGAGCAGAATTAGAGTAGGTTTTCAGGAGACAGAATGGCAGAAGGTTGTGAGCCAATCCACATATGAGCATAATCTTTGATAAGGTGGATAAGGTGGAAAGGTGTAGTTGTAGGTGTAGTTGTGAGGTGGATGGGCATGATGGTTGGGTAGAGCAGATCTGTGAGGGGGGTAGGTAGGGTGCGTTTGACTGTCCATGGAACTGTGGGAAGGGTTGGGGGAGGGAGCAGATGAATTCTGGGGATTTGTGGGCCTGTAGCTGAAACCACAACATTGTGAATATTCTTTTGGCAAATATGGCAGGGGAGGGTTTCTGGTTTAGGTTGTTGGATGTGAGTGGCATACAGGACAGGGTACACCTGGGGCAGGGTCCTAGGGAGTATGTGTTTGTTCATCTTGTCATAGTGTGTGGAGTGGTTGTCATAGTGTGTGGAGTAGGAAGAGACCCACATAATGAGCGGGAAGATGTTGGACTACCATCCTGGGGTGTCCTGCAATGTTCTCAAATAGAGGGATGGGAGTCTCTCAAGAGCATAGGCAGTGCCTATTAGAGGAAGACAGGCCCATGTATCAAGCCTTCAATGATGTTGCAAGTAACTATGAATCTTGTTCTTCAACGAGTGAAGCTTGGTGGCAGCTGTGGGTCCCGAGGGGAGGCAGAGGGAGGAATAGAATAGATGGAACATGCAGCATTTTGGGGACAATGGAATTGTTCTACATAATCTTGCAGTGATGGATACAGGCCAAGTTAAATTTCATGCAAATTTATAAAAGTGTATGTTTCAAAATGTAAACCGTAATGTAAATCATTGACCTTGGCTAGTAGCAATGTTTCAACATTTGTACATCAATTGTAACAAATGTACCATCCATATGTATAGAGTCATTAATAGGGGAAAGTGGGAAAGTGGGAGGATGTGGGTAGATGGGAATCCCCTTTATTCGGCATGTGACTTTTCTGTAACTTTAAGCTTCTTTGAAGACAAAAAAAAAAAAAAAAGACACTGTGGGAAAAATGGAAAAAAATGTCCCTGTACACACAAGACAAAAAATCTTACAGTGATTAAAGATAATGTCAAAAATTTTTAACTTAAAAATTTTTTTAATATATTTTTATTTATTTTTAAAAGATACTTAGATGACATAAATTGTTACAAAAAAAAAATACAAGGGATTCCCCTATGCCCCACTCCAAGACCTCCCACTTTTCCCCACATTAGCAACTTCTTTCATTTGTGTGGTACATTCATTGCAATTAATGAACACATTTTATAGCATTGCCACTAAGTATAATACTGTAATTTACATTGTAATTTACCCTCTGTGCCACTCTATTTTGTGGGCTATGGCAGGATATATAATGGCCTAGTTCTGTCATTTCAATGTCATTCAGGTCAATTTCAAGTCTTGAAAATGTCCCCATATAATACCTCTTTTTCCATCTCCCTGACTTTAGCACCTCCAGTGGCTACTGTCTCCAAATGCATGATATAATTTCTTCCATTACTAGACTTATAATAAGTCTGTATGGAATACCAGTAAATCCACTCTAGTCCATATTTTATATCCTAATCCTGAAGATTCTGGGATGTTGATGACTGCTTCACCTCTAATTTAATGGGGACTTCGATCCCATATGACTGATGGGCAGGGCTTTGGGGTGGGGAAGATGTGCTGGATGGTTCATCAAACTTTTTAAAATTTTAAATTATTTTATTATTTTTTATTACCCCATTTTTCTTGCATTGTATTTGTTAGTTTTTAAACTATCATTACTTTTTCATTTTCTTATTAATTGTATTTGGTTGTTTTGTTGGTTTCATTTTTTAAATATTTTTTTTAATTTTCTTAAAAGATACTTAGATGACATAAATATTACACAAAAATATAGGGATTCCCATATGCCCCACTTCCCATACCTCCCACACCCTCCCACATAAACATCCTTCAATAGTGTGGTACATTCATTTCAATTGACAAGCACATCCTAGGGATTTTCCACTGAGCATGAACTATATTTCACATTGTAGTCTACGTTCTCTCCCACACAGTTTTGAATGTTATGTGACAATATAAAATGGCTTATATCTGTTGTTGCAATATCATAAAGTTTTGGATCACATAAGGGTTACAACTGTGGCAAGGGAGGATCATTTGTGTGGGGTGTCAGTGATGGGGGATGCATGGGAAGAAGTTCACCTAGGGCATACCTATAAGATATATCAATGTGTTCAAGTATTCATGGGGCATTGGCATGATTGGTGGAGATTCACACAACAACCAAAAAAATATCCAGTCCCCATCCTGGGGAGCACTAACACATTCTCTAATGGAACATCAAGCATCCCCTGAGTACAGGGACAGTGACTAATGAAGGAGATTGGACCATTTATGCACACTTGCTATAGATGACTGTACTTATGAACATTTACTTTTTTTTTTTTTTTATTGTGGATAAAAATCAAAATTCTCACAATACATACAAACATTTGCAAAATGATATATAAATATATATGCATATATGTGTATTTGGTTACAAAAATGTTATTTATATATAGATATACATATATTTTAAGAGGTGCTTAGATTACCCAAAATATTACACGGAACCCACTGGGATTCCCATGTTGCCCACCTCCCACACCTCCCACCACATCCCACACAAACATCTCCCACGATCATCCCACCCACCATATCCATGGGATATAATCCCTCTCTCACTTGGAGTTGGAGTGGACATCACCATCCCAGTCCCCTCAGGATTGGGGGAAGAACTATGGACTAGAGTGGACTTGATGGTATTCTCTTGTTCACATATGGTGATTCTAGCAATGCAATAAATTATAACAAAATGAACATTTACTTTTGAAAGAAACTTAGCTTTATATTTTAGGGTGCCTAAGAGTTACCTCCCAAAAGTCTTCTTGTTGCTCAAATGTGGCCTCTCTCTAAGCCAAACTCAGCATATAAATGCACTACCTTCCCCACAACATGGGATATGACTCCCAGTGATAAGCCTCCCTGGCACTGAGGGATTACTACCAAGTGCCAACTATCAATGCAACTGGAAAAAGACCTTAACCATAAGTGGGAAAGAGCAAAGACAAATGAGTTTATATGGCTAAATGATTTGGGAGTTCATTCCATAGGTTATGCTTATGCAAGTCTCAGCAGGCTCTCATTGACTGCCACAGTAAATATTGCCTCAAATAGTAGGGCTCCTGAGGGTTCTGGAGAAATCTAGACACTATAGGCAGAACAGATAGCTCAGGAGATTGGCACCCTGCCAGTTGTCCCTACTTTGGAATTTATGCTTCCCAATGTAACAGAGTTGGACTCAGTGGCACCCTGCCAGTTGTTTCTACTTTGGAATTTATGCTTCCCTATGTAACAGAGTTGGACTCAGTTGTGTTTTCCCTACACATGGCTCTTCTGCCCCTTTTATTTGAACCTGTAGTTAGTTCTAGAGTTGATAGGTGTATCCAATTAAATCTTTGGGCTGCCCATTTTCCAGTTGGGTCCTGAATCTCAACAGAATTGCACTACCTACTGTCCAGTTCAATGGACTCACCTAGGACAACTAACAGGGAGATAATGATGGACAATGACCATCACAAGGAACAGAGAGAGTCTGCAAGTGCAAGCAAGATATTCCCATCCCTCTGCTCTATGAAATCTAAACTCCCTCTTAATTGGAGGAGGAGTGGGCATCACTGCCCCAGAATCTTCAGGACTGGGAAAGGAACAATGGACTAGTGTAGACTTACTGTTATTCTACTATAGACTTATTGTGATTCTAGTAATGGAAGATCTTTTGTCATTGATTTGAAAGCAGTGGGTACTGGAGGTTCTGAGGGGAGGGAAAGGGAAATATAGGTGTAATATGGGAGCATTTTCAGGACTGGGGAATGGTCCTAAATGACATTGCAAAGACACAGGACATTGTATATATGTCATAATTTACAAAATTGTGCTGGAGAGACTGCAAACTACAATGTAAACTATAATCCACACTGAGTGTTAATGCTCCAAACTGTGTTCATCAATTGTAACAAATGTACCACACTAATGAAGAATGTTGTGAATGAGGGAAAGTGTGAGAGGGGTAGGGAGTGAGGGGGATTGGGGTTGAGTATATGGGATTCCCATGTATTTTGTTTTTTTCTTGAGTTACTCTGGCAAGGGATAAACCCAGGACCTCATATGTAGGAAGCTGGTGCTCAAACATTAAGGCACATTGGCTTCCCTGAGTTGTTTTTATCATTAGTTTTCTTGTTGTTTGTCTTTGCTTTTTCAGGAGGCCCCAGTCATTGAACCCAGGACCTCCCATGTGGGAGGCAGGCACTCCACCACTTAAGCCACATCTGCTCCTCCTCCCCCCCTATATTTTTAATGTAATATTTGTGTAATGTAAAGTTTCTTATATATATGTATGGATGATCATGAACAATTTCGATCCCCTGAAAAGAAAGAGTTTCTACAACTATAATGACAGTTCCATCCATCTGCCCCATGGGATCTAAGCCCCCTCTCAACTGGAATAGAGTGGGCATCACCATGCCAAAATCCTCAAGTTTGAGGAATGAACAAATGTAAGGGTGGAATGCAATTATGGACTAAAGTAGACTTATTATATTCTACTAATGGAAGTACCTCTAACACTGATATAAATGTAGTGGTAAACAGAGATTCTGAGGGGAGGGTGAGAGAAGAAGAAGTTTAACAAGGGGCATTTTTTGGACATTGGAATTGTTCTGCATGTCATTGCAATGACAGATATGGGTCATTATACATTTTGTCAAAGCCTATAAAATTGTGTGGGACAAAGTGTAAACCAAAATGTAAACTATAATAGGCCTTGGTTAATAGCAATGCCTGAATATGTATTCATCGAGTGTAACAAATGTACCACACTAATGAAAGATGTTGATGGGGAAACATGTGAGAGTAGGTGTGTGACATATGGGGATCTCCTGTATTTTCATTTTACCATTTAGATAATCTAAAGCTTCTTTTAAAATAATAATAAAAAGTTCAGTGTTTTTAAATAAATAGGTGCATTAATAGATAGGAAATAGATGTCTGCTCATAGTCCCAAGATTATGTTGGCACCCAGAGACATAAAACTAGAGCTATGAGTTCTGAGTTGTTTAACAGTTAGATCAGGGGAAGCGAATATCAGACAAGCAGTTTCCAAAACTGATTCATCAAGGAAGTCAGTCATGGGAGGTGGGCAACATGGGAATCCGAGTGGGTTCCGTATAATATTTTAGGTAATCTAAGCACCTCTTAAAATATATGTATATATATATATATAAAAATAACAT